>JAUGSI010000014.1:0-128159 GCA_030770045.1 Colletotrichum brevisporum
TAGTATTAGCTATTTTCTCTTATATTTTGGTTATATTACTAAAGATATTTTTATAGGTTTAGGTTCAGATTTCATGCATACACAAGTATATTTATTCACCCTATTAATAGATACTGAATTTGCGGTACCTACTACATTTAAGTTATTGCCTTTGTCTTTACAGTAATATTTACAGCTATAGCTATAATTTATTCAGAATTCTTCCCTAATTTAATAAACAGTTTTAAATTATCTAATTTGTAACAATTATTTATGGATTCTTTTCAGCGTTTTCTAGTTGAATATTTCTATAATAAATTTATAGTTAATTTAAATTTAAATATTGAAAATTTTAGATAAAAGGTAGAGAACTTTAGTTCTTTGTCTAGAAAACTATTAATTAAGATTATAAAATTATATCTAGTTCCGAATGGTGTGTTGTTACAAATATTCCATTCATATTAATAGATTTATATCCGTATACTAATTTTTTCCTTCAAAACTTAGATTTATTCTTTAGCTTTACTATTTTCAATTAGTATTTTAACATTTCGCATGGTCAAAATATAACGACTTTCGCAATAAAACTGATGATATCATTAAGAAGGACTACGCAGTACGCAGTACGCAGTACGCAGTACGCAGTAGTCAGCCTTCTTAATTATTATCATCGGTTTTATTTGCGAAAGTCGCACTTTGACCGTAAAGTGTTAAAATACTAATTGAAAATAGTAAAGCTAAAGAAGATAAATCTAAGTTTTGAAGGAAAGAATAGTATACGGATGTGTATGCAATAAATCCTATTAATATGAATAAGGCATAATTTGTAACAACACCGGCATTCAGGCTAGATATAATTTTACTAATCTTAATTAATAATTTTTCTAGACCAAAGGGCCCTAAAAGTTCTATACTACCTTTATCTAAAATTTTCGTAGTTTGACCTCCCATGTTTAGAACTAAATTAACTATAAATTTATTATAGAAATATTCAACTAAGAAACGCTGGTTAAAGAATCCATAAATAGAATGACCTAAATTAGATAATTTAAAACTGTTTATTAAATTAGGGAAGAATTCTGAATAAATTATAGCTATAGCTGTAAATGATACTGTAAAGAACAAAGGCAATAACTTAAATGTAGTAGGTACCGCAAATTCAGTATCTATTAATATTTCATGTATAGGGTGAATAAATATACTATTATCTGTAAAGAATCCTGAACCTAAACCTATAAAAATATCTTTAGTAATATAACCAAAATATATATAGAGAAAAATAGCTAATACTACTAAAGGTAAGCTTAAGAATATGTCACCTTCATGTGCATGTTTATAAGAAACTATATTTCCATTAGGATTAGCTAAGAAAGTAAGATATAGAACTTTACAGAATATAAAGTAAATATTGCACCTATAACAGCAATAACGTAAACAGCTATACTGCTAAAGTAATATTGTCCATGTTGATTCTAATATAAAGTCTTTACTATAAAACCGTCATAAATGGAAAGCCACTAAACTAAGACTTGCTATTAATATAACAGAATAAGTTAATGGTAAGAATGCTCCTAACCCCTCCATATTTTCTAATCTTAATATCCGCTACCGCATGAATAACTGCACCTGCACCTAAGAATAATAATCCTTATAGAAAGCATGATTAACTAAATGAAATAAAGCTATATTATAAGAAGATAAACCTATTGCAATTACCATCATACCTAATTGGCTCATAGTAGAGTGCTAAATGATTTTTTTTAGATCTTTGTTGGAATAAACCTACAAGAGAACTAAATACTGTAGTTATTGCACCTAATCATAGACATATTAATAATACAGTTGAACTATATTCGATTAAAGGAGATGAACGTATTAATAAGTATACTCCTGCGGTTACCATAGTAGCTGCGTGAATTAAGGCAGAAACAGGTGTAGGCAAAAATGTTGATTTTCATTATGTACTTTTATTGTACGTATACGATGAAAATACTCAATAACTTCCGTTATTGTTCGGACTATATCTTCAATTAATTGATAAGTTTAGTAGCCCAGAGGGCTCAGAAATTTTATAATAATTCTACCTTAAGGTCTTAGATGTTTTTTATCTTTAACTAATCCATAAATTTTTAATCATCTTTTATATGATATAAATTTTTTAGTTTTTAATGGATAATTTTTTAAATATAGTAAAATTTTATTTAATTTACCAAAATTTACTACTGTATTGTATCCATTATAACTTTTAACATGAGTAATATAACCATTGATTTTCTCAGCTAAGTCTTTACTAAATCCTATATCATCTTTCTTTTGCCCGGGGCACGATATAACATATCTTACAGTTGTTATAGTTTGACTAGTTGACTTAGATACTGAAGTAGAAGAAGTAAAACAACCTTCAGCATCAGTAAATCCTGATAATCATGCATTATTTAAAGTTAACTCATGTTTATCTTCTATACAATGTATATTTGTTTTATATACTTTGTTAAAAGCATCAACTCATACTTTAAATTGATTTAATTTATAGCTAGTTACAATATTACCATTAAATATTTGAATTAATTTAAGGATATTTTTTTTATCCCTAACTCTATAATGATGAGTTTTATTTACTTTATCTTGTACAGATGCGGATCCGAATCCTAATTCCTTCTTTATATAAAACAGTATTTGAGCATCCACACTAGATTGTGTGATTTTAAACTCTAAATACCCATCTTTATTTACAATAAAGGATCCATCTCCTTCGGTAAAACCTATAAATCATCATTTAAACTTATCATTTATATTAATTGCTTCACATGTAGTCTCTGAGGAGCCTTCAATTTTTAGGAAGTTTCCTGCGGATTGTCCCTCTTCTTGGATTTTGCCGAAGTCTACTAAATAGACAGAGGACCAAGAATTTAAAACGGGATGTTCCCGCATATAGTGAAGTTTAAGGAGAGCCCTATTTAACAAACCCTCCATAGCCATAGGTAATCAAATATGAAGACCTACTTGAGAACTTTTGGCCATAGCACCTATTAATAAACATATACCTATTATAGTTACAATATTTTCATTAATATAAGGACTTAATGAGAATACTGTTGTATAATCTAAATTTCCTAAAGATCATAATATAGCAAACATACCTATAGTTAAAAGACAATCCCCCAACTCTATTAGTCAAGAAAGCAGACATAGAACTTTGATTAGCTGCTATTCTAGTAAATCAAAAACTAACTAAAAGGTATGAACAAACCCCAACACCTTCTCATCCTACAAACATTAATAAATAATTATTAGCTGTTACAAGTATTATCATCATAAAAGTAAACAAGCTTAAATAACTAAAAAATCTTTGACGGTAGTGATCTGCACTCATATAACTTATTGAGTATAAATGAACTAAAGAACTAATTATTAAGACAGGAATTAACATAGATACTGTTAAACTATCAAATTGAAAGCTTCAAACAATATTAAATGATTCACTATTTAATCAAGGAAACAGATGTAAATATACAATGGTTGTTAACCATTTCAAAATGCCATAATAGCTAAAGTTGTTGTAATTATTATACTTTAACAACCTAAAAACGTGCTCCACTAACTCCTACTTTCTCCGAAAATCCTGAAACTATTGATCCTAATAAGGGTAATAAAATTATACTTAAATACATTATTTATATTCTATTGCTATACTTCCTCTTAATCTATAAAAAGCAACTAAAATACCTAAACCTATTGCAGATTCAGCTCCTGCAATAACTATAATATATATAGCATAAGTTTGCCCTATTATATCATCCATGTTGATAGAACTTATCAATATTAAAAATGTTATAGATAATAACATTATTTCTATTGAAATAAGCATTAATATGATATTTTTTCTATTAAATACGAATCCTAAGATTCCTATTAAAAAAAGTATTAAAGTTAAACTCATATATTATATTTATTTATCTCAAATTATTCGGGTACAATATCTTAAATTTATATTGCAAATAAATATATTTTAATAATAAATAATTAAAAATATAATATTTAAGGGTACATGAGACTCGAACTCACATCTTAGCGGCCGTAATGCTCTCTACCATTAAGATAATACCCTTTACTTTTTACTATACTCCCTTAGCGAGCATATTTCGGCTTCCCTGCATGCTTCGCAAACAAGCCGAAATAAAACAAGCTGCGAAGCTGTCCATTACTGCGATTTCACTCTGGCAGTTAGTATGGCATACTTCCATAACAAAGAAGTATGCCAGCATAGAAGTAAAATTATTAAGAGAGGCAAACTCCCTATTGCTGTATCCCCTCTTGTGCTGGCGAAGCATGCAAGAGTGCGAAACAAGAGTGCTGGCGAAGCATGCAAGAGAATGGATACAATAGAATTTTCTATATTTATATAATTTCATCAAAAAAACTTGGATCATCATGTATACAAGTTGTAGATTCCAATTCAATGACGAAATCAATGGGAGTTCCTTTAGTAAGAGTACCGCTATCGCTCACTCTAGCTGCTAGTAATTCCCCATCATTCACCATAGTTTTTAATGAACTAGATGAGGAAGGACCGCCTCCTCCATCCGGACCACTCGGTCCACCTCCACCTGAAAATCCACTCGGTCCACCTTTACCACCATTGCTATCATCGTCATCTGAATCTGAGATATCTTGACGTTTGTTAGAAGGCAATTCAGTGTTAGAGTGTTTTCTTTTAAGTGGAGAACTTTGTGGGCCAACTCCCAAGAAACCATCATTTCCAGTTGACATTGAATTTGTAGCACCCACGGTTCCATACTGCCTCGACTTATTTTGACTACTTGTGGAGATTCCCCACTCAGGAATAGAATTACTAGTATTGCTAGTAACTCCTGCATTTAAACTACAGAGCTAGTAAAGGTTGGTTTGAAGTAGCAACTGAACCAGCTGTAGATCCCACAGCTACACTAGAAGTGCTAGAAGTATTTTCTTCTGTTTTTTTCTGCCTTGAATTTTGGCATTTTTATAACAAGATCATTCTGTCTAGTTATGTACATATAGATAGCATTTTGCTCATTCCAAGCTACTGAGATACCATCAATCCTGTTTAAATAATTAGCAGCCCTTGCTCCTCCGAGTTAAATTAGACGGTTGACCGCTATTTTGACCCGAAGACTGTTGACTTGTAGTTTGACTACCTTGACCTTGAACAGCGATTGCCCCATGTTACCGTTATTTGAATTTCCTACCCCGTTATTAATGTTTTGTTCGTACCTATTGCTGCCTTCTGTCTGTTTAACCTGGTAACTAGGCTGTCTGTTCGAAACCTTCCTCATCACTTCTTACTGCCCACAATGACCAATGTAGGTGATGTGTATCAATATACTTTACCCTTATATATCGTAACAGGGTAGGACTTTTCCGAACCCTGAAAATCTCCCCAGGCTTGCTTTCTTTTACCCTTGACCCTTTATTTAAGATAAACACCGAATTTTTTCCTAAACGTCGCAATAGTCTATTTAATAATTTTATAAATAACTTTACATTATATATAATATTATACTTAAAATATTCTTAATTTTTAATAGCTTTAAAAAAAAATTTTATATTGCTAGTTATAGATATAGTTAACCATATATCCCTTATAATAATAAGATAATGAAATAAATATATTTATAATATATTTACTACTTAAATCCATAATAATATGGTTAAATTAGGATAATATTTAATTACCATTGGCATACCTATTGTGACAAAAGTCAAGACAAAAAACCCCTTAAACTTACCGATTGTATTACAATGAAAAGTACAGAAGAATGCAAAATTCCACATATTTCAGAACATTGTCCATAGAACACCCCAGGTCTGTTAATGTAAGCAGAAACTTGATTTAATCTTCCGGGTATGCATCACATTTTATTCCTAAAGCTGGCATAGCAAATGAATGTATAACATCTTCAGCTGTTATTACAAATCTAATATGTGTATCTTCCGGCACGAGAATTTCCGTTATCTACTTCTAACATTCTTATGTCTTTGTTCTAAGTTTGAATCTTGGTACGATATATGAATCAAATTTAAATTCTTCACTACCATCTAAGAATTCTAGTATTTGTAACTTCAATATCATTGGATGACCTGCTACTGTACTATTACTACGATCATTAACTTCATCCATTAAATATAATAATTTAAATGAGTGAATGCAATTAATATTAATATAACTGCAGGAGTTATAGTTCATTATTCAATTAAAGTTCCGTGATTTAAGTATTTATGAGCTATAGGTGATTTTGTTTGCCAAAATATCTTACTATAGAGAATAAAACTCATCCTACGGCAAATAAGATTAATACTAAATAATACATTATATTGTCATGTAATCTGACTAATCCTTCCATTTGAGGTGTAGCACTATCTTGGAAATAAATACCTCATGCATGTGGAGCATCCAAATGATAAATTAAACTTTCTTATCAAATTCATATTTTATCCTAAATTCTGCACGTAATTTTCTTAATAAAGAAGACAATATATTTACGGTGCTCGTTACTCGTACCTAGTAGCTCTTAGCTCAGGATTGCGATTGAGATTGCTGGTTGCCACTAAACCGTAGTTTAGTGGTTGACTTATGCATTCCTTGGATTACTTACTCGGTACTCTGCATTTTGTACTCCGTAGTCTGTGGTGTCCGTACTCTATACTCCGTACTCTATACTTCGTACTCCAGGGATTCGTACTCCACCGTACAAGAGTAAAATATAAAACAAGAAGTCTGTTAAGACAAAGTCAAAAATAAGCCTATGTTCCTACTCCTAAAATTTCCACAAACTCGTTGATAGTAAACTCAAAACAATGTGATGATTATTATTGGCTTACTTGTTTATCCCTTACAAAGGCAAAGGGGATCACAAGGTCCGCCTCCACCGAAATCCACTAGCTCCCATTTTTATTGTTCTCATCGTGATCTGAATCTGAGATATCTTAACGTTTGTTAGAAGGCAATTCAGTGTTAGAGCATTTTCTTTTAAGAGCTCTATCTGGTGAGAAGTTGAAAGAAGTTTCATTGCTTAACTTACAATTTTGTAAAGTAGAACCATAAAATGTATAAAAATGATTAGTACCAACTTGATTTCCTCATTTAGCTCAGTAGTGCCCCTTAGCATTCTCTAATTCATCTAGTTTTTTAGAATATGTTTCATGACTAATATATTTATCTTTAAGCTGTTTCAATAAAGATTCTTTAGCCTTTAATTGTTGATCTTCTAACTTATATAAATTCTGATATATATCTTTAACTTTCTGATATTCACCATATTGGTATTTTCTTAACCACATAAGGTACCGTTTACGAATATCAGGATCATCAAATGTTTCTAGCACTTCAGGGGTACACCCATATTTACTAGCTTGTAATAATTCACTTAGTTCTTCAGGACTTGACTGAAGATTATTATTCGATAATACAACCAGAATCCACGTCGACCACCTTGTTTTGACTAGTACCTCGAATTATCACCACCAGCTGTAGTATTAGTATTGAGAACTACCACTACCTGTAGGATTAGTATTAGAACTACCACTACCTGTAGGATTTGTAGTATCCGAATTACCACTACCTGTAGCATTAGTATTAAAAGGCGGGCTACCAGCCTGATTAGGGCCAGCCCCATTCATAGTCATAACCAAATTAATACAACCTTCTTCTACTATACCCTTAAGCCCTAATCTAGTAATTAACGCTATAAACCCTGTAATAATATATTCATTGAATTCTGTAGGCTCTAAGCTAAAGAATGTTATAATTAATAAAGCTACCCCAAAATATTTGATTAAGCCTACTATAATTAAAACGAAAAATCCGACCAATAGGTTAGCTATTGTAAAATGTTTTAAAATTAATTTTTTCATCATATTTTTATATTAAAATGAGGTTTGATTATTTTACCGTAAAGATGAATGATTTATTTCGATATTATCCTCCCGGTTAGTATGTAGATATTCTATCATTCCCTAACCCTTAGTCGCCAGAGTTGTGCGTGGATCCTCACTGTCCATGAAATAAGTTTGCTTTTCACTTTTACTTCAAACACTTTCAAAAATTTTCGTAGTACTGAAACTACGAAAACTTTAATGAAAAGTTTATTCCCGAGCCTGCGCCAAGAGAATATTTTATATATACCTTAGTATTGAGCATATATATTACTAGATTCAAAAAGGGGAACACTCATAACCAGTAAATTTACAACCGTTCTACAATACACATACTAAAATGTTATTAACTAAGATCTTAGCATTAAACCATTAGAGAGGTCGACGAACTTATCTTATTCGTAAGGGATGTGATAGTTGTGTGTCAATTTTCCTTAATCCTTTAAGATTGTATAAATACAATACCAGATTATAATCTGCTATCGTAAATATACATATCAATAACATTTCTAAAGAAACTATAATATTGAATGGCCCTTCTGCTAAAATGTTTTTTTAAAAAATAAAAAAAAAATTATATTATTTTTTTGCTATTTCATAGTAAGCAACTTCATTTATTTATCCCTTACAAATAAGGGATCATAAGTAGCCAAAGCCAAAGCCAAACCCAAAGCCTACTAAGTCATCGTTACTTCGTTACTTAGTTATTACATTGTTACTTGTTAGCAAAAGCAAAAGCTGCTAAAGTAAAACCAAATTAACATCTTATCGATGTCCTAGGCTAATTTGGTATCCAACCGAACATACAGGCTTACTCCTAATCCTTGCTACTTAGTTTTGATCCCCTGTGCTTGTTAGCGAAGCGCGAAACCGAAATAGGCTTCGCGCTTCTTTGCGAAGCATGCGAAGCCGAAATAAAAGAGAATAAATAAGTCGGATAGAGAGTTGCCTAGGTTAGGGTCTATTGGATTCGAACCAATATCGTAATGATTAAAAGTCATATGTATTACCATTATACTAAAACCCCTTTTCTGAGGATCATGGAGGAATCGAACCTCTTACTTAAGATTTGCAGTCAAAGTGCAGACCATCTACATCACAATCCTTTTTATTTTCTAGCGAAGCAAGTATTCTTGGCTACGCAGAAGTAGGCTAAAAATATATTTATTATAAAAACGCCATATCTTTTTCTAGTTAAAGTTATATACAATATTAGATAAATTGCTTAGCTTCGCTGATGGTACAGAAAATATTATTTTTGAGAATAAGTATTAACAAAAGAATTTGATTTATATGAGTCAATTACAGATTGTCTACTATCTATTTTTAATGCATTTTTACCTAATTCAAAAACAAATCCTACAGTAATAATACCAGTAAAAATAAGTACTACAATTAATCCATATATACCATTATCGTATTCACTAACACCAAAAGGATATATAACTAAAATTTCTAAATCTAATAGTAAATAAATGAAGTAAAAATAAAGAATTTTATACCAAATTGAGTTCTATTTTGTCCTAAGAAACTATGAAACCCACATTCAAATATACTATATTTTTCTTGATACGTTTAAACCAAATTTATCATGTTTATAAATTAATATATTGATTTTAAATCTATTTTCTATTCGTATTCATCTTATTACGGATTTCTTTTATTTTATTTAATCCTTCTAAGGTTAAATGCGATTTATTTTCCATGATCTTTGTTATTTCACTAAAAATCTGATAGTCTAAATTTTTTATTACCAATAAAGGATATTTAGTAAAAAAAAAGGAATAATGATATCTTACACCAGAAAAATTAGTTACTTTAAAATCAATAAAATTTGTAATCTAAACTTGTATTACCACACCCTAAATATTCTATTAACTTTTTTTTTTTTATTAGAGACTCATCTCTACTTGGAGTTAATATAAAACTTAATTTAACTGCTTCACCTAATTTAGATGTTTTATCTTTAAAAAATAACAAAACACTAAACAACCCTCTGCTTCTACAAACCCCGACAATCAATAAGGATTCATTATTTGAGGTTCTTGTACCAGGTCTTAAAACAGTAGCAATATTGGGGAAAGCAATACTTAAATCATTAGAGCTTGCGCCACCATTACTTATTGCCACTTAAAGCTACAAGTTTGAATAATCTATCTTTAGTAAGATGGCTTTTATTTTTTATTAAATTATGGGCTAATTTAAAATAACCGTAGAATTGATTTAGCTGCAATTAATGGGTATTTATCAAAATGATTGATTATAATATCTAAACCTGCTAAAGATTCAACACGATATTGTGCAGAGTCCTTAGACATATAGAATACGCTTA
Source organism: Colletotrichum brevisporum (assembly GCA_030770045.1). Lineage (NCBI taxonomy): Eukaryota > Fungi > Ascomycota > Sordariomycetes > Glomerellales > Glomerellaceae > Colletotrichum > Colletotrichum brevisporum. Next base: position 10,226 of record JAUGSI010000014.1, read on the forward strand.
CCTGTGCCGAAAAATTTTTTTAATGAAATGGTTTAATAATATTTATATCTTTTATGTAAACTTATTACAAATCTACAAGCTACACGTCAACCAGATTTATATTTATTATCTCTTATTATAGTTAATACATAAAAGAACCTTCACCATCTACAAAACCTGTGACATAGAAAGGATTTAATTTAGATTCTAAGGTAATTAAAATTTCTTTAAATTTATAAAGTTAGAAGGGATTTTGCATGATAACTTTTTCGAAGCCCACTAGAGTATACCCAACATTATAAATTTTTCATAGCTTTCCTGCTTCGCACAAAATACAATGTAACTACCGTCTACTCGTTGCTCTTTTACAACAGTATTTTTACTTACTATTGACTTAGATCCGCGATATCCTTATTGTGTTTTACTTGTCCTCGGTTTGTTACTATACCTGAGTAATTACTTCAGCCACCTATATATTTTCATATGGCTTAGTACCAAGAGCTTTAGGGGTCCCCGGAATTTGGCGGCAGTTTATCCCAATATAATGATTTGCATCTAAAGTTTAGATTATGAGGAGCTAAAACAAAATTAAGAATCATAGTAAAAGTAAATATGTATACAAAAACAAAAAAAGTCATACTAGTCATTAATAATTAAATAAAATTTGTACCAATATGGTACCCATGTTTAATCATTCATTATTTATAAATATAAATAATAATATTATTAAAGTAATAATAGAAATAATAAAAGCCATAGGACTAGCTATAACTATATTATTATGTTTAAACTTAAAGATTTAATAAAAATTATTATATTATCATAATATTTCCATATAAAGTTAAATTTTCTAATAAAGGATTAACTTTATATTATAGTATATATACCATAATAGTTAAATAATATATTCCACCAACAACACTAGTTAAAAATAGCAATTAAAGTTATAAATATATATCCTTTATCTAAAGCTGCATAATTTCTTAAAAACCATTTGTTTTCCAAAGAATCCTACCATAGGCGGTATCCTACAAAAGAAAACATTGTAATGGCAAAACTTTAAAAGCTAATAAAGGATTTATATAAAAATAACCTCTAATTGATTAACTAACTGGACAGAGAATTATTTTTATCTAAAAGATCTTCATGCTCTATTATAAAGTTATATTGATAGAAAGAAAATCCTATAGCTATTAATATAATAAAGGCATTTAAATTACTTATAGTATATTGTGTTAAATAAAAAATATGAAAGCTTGATGACTTCTATACTTGAAATACCTAAAAAGCTAATAACATAACCAACATGAGATATAGTACTATAAAGCAAATAATCTTTATTCAAATCAGGGGTGCAAACCTACAACTGTACCTATAATTAATGAAAATAATGAACTTATTATTAAGCTAAATGTTCAATTAACATCTTGTCCTGCGAAGGAAGAATAAAAGTTATTACTTGTATAGTAAACTAATTCTAATAAGAATATTAATATAGATATTTTAGCTACTAAAGCCAAGCAAATGTTGTAACTATAGTAGGTATAGCGTCATAGACATCAGGAGATCAGAAATTGAAAGCACACCAAACAAAAAATCCTATACTAAATACTAATAAAGCAAAATTTATATAATAAGGTTGATATCAGTAAGTAGAGCTAGCCCTATCACACTAATATCACTTATACTATTAATAATATATAAACCGTCAAGTTAGTAGTACCTGAATTTGCATATAATAAAGTTGGAAATCTTAGTAATATAAAAACATGAACTTAATCCACCAATAAGAAATAACAAACCCCAGAGATAATTCATTTATATATTGTACTTAATATATACAGACCATAACTTTGTAATTCTATTGAAAGAAATATAGATACTAAATCATTTGTTGATATTAAGAAAAACTGCACCTGTAATAATAAATAATAATATTAAAGGATATTCTACTATTTTTTAAATGTTCTCCCATTTTATTTATAATTTTATTCAGAATAAATAAATTTATTAAACAATAATTGATTTAAAAGAAGAATATTCAGGTACTCATACTTTTCTTAGGGTGAAAAACTTGTTAATGTACACCTAATATACCATAAAATATATAAAAACATGGCACTATACATTAGTAATATGAAGTAAACCTCCATGTAACCCTATTCCGTTACTTACTAAAGATAACATTGTATTCATAAAATACAACAGACCAAAATACACATACCCATTGAAAAGCATAGAAACATTCCCGTCTTAAAGTAACGGCATTAGAAAGAAGAATAAAAAAGTATTGAAGTAATTATCGTTAAATTTATAATCAGAAGGAAAATCGAATTCTATTTTAATTTATAATTTATAATGGTTGGCTACTTTTATTTTCGGCTTCTTAGCGAAGCATTTCATAGAAGCCGAAATAAGAAGTAAGAAATTATAAGATAAACGTTTTAACCACTTAAACTATGTACACTTTAATCATATATGACAATACTTTTCTGTAGCTTACCCTACTTCTCGACGAAGTGAGAAGTAAGGGTGCTAACTTGATCCCTTATCCTTTAGTTCTAATCCCTTATCCTTTAAAAGCCCATTCATGAAGCTTCGTACAAAAGCACAGAAGCACAGAAGCACAGAAGGCGGATAAGAGTAGCTGAAAGCGCTATATTGCTTATACCCTCCCAACCCAAAGGCTAGAACAACCAGGAGGAAAAATCGAATTTATTTTAATGCACGAAATTAAAGTTTTAACCAATTAAACTATCCGGGTTTTATAAGCCAGAAGCAATACTTATTTTCGGCTCTAAAGGAAGTACATTTTATAGAAGCCGAAATAAGAAATAAGCTTCGCATGCTCGCAGAGATAAGGGTGAATTGGTCTAACAGAATATATCGTGCCACGCAAATAGTCGATCTATCAACTGAACCACATCCACCTTATGTTGGATGATTCGAACACCAATAGTAAATACCAAAAATTTATGACTTACCCATTAGTCTACAACACAATTTAACAAGAACCCGAATTGAACGGATAAGATACTATAATATCGAACAGTCCTAAGCTATTCATGTTTACCAATTTCATCACCACCTTATTAATGCTCGAGATAAGACTTGAACTTATAACCTAAATAGCTTCAATATTTCGCTCGAACTCCCAATTGAGCTTCGTTGAGCTAAAATTTAGAGACAATTGGTAAATCGAACCTTGAAATACATGCAAAATCAAAGTCTTACCAGTTAAATTCATATTCCTACGAAGAAAAAAAATACACTAGTTAAAGGATCCTCGGCAGTATGTGATATTAATTAATTAAAGTCTCTCCTTGTCTTTTTTAATTAACTTTGAAGAAATACTATGACAAGACAACTAAAACATTTGTATAGTTTACAGCCTACTTTGTTCTACTCTCACTCACCCATGAATCTGTCCCGCCCTTACCTTCTTATTACTGTATACTGTGTATACTGTCTATACTGTAAGTAGGGCAGGGGATATGCATTCCCCCCGCAAACATCTTGTACTACTCAGGCTTTTACTAATTTTTTTGTATCTATATATTCCATCTTCCTTTCTGTACGATCTCACTTTTCACGCTTATCAGGCTTGTATACTTAAATGTATGTAAATAGTTAGTCTACAGTACCCCCCCCGATCCCGATCCAGATCCGTCTGTACAAGCCGTACTACAGTGATCTGTACTACCTTAACAGCCACCAGAAACAGTACGCACTAATTCCCATGGGTAGCATGGGCAAGAACCTGATATTTATCCGAAGAACGACTCGAACGTTCACGAAATCTCATCAGTATTGTTTAAGAATACCCTGTCTACCTATTCCAGCACTGGATTTATGAATACGCCAGGCGAGTTGAACACTTATGCGATTACTGTCATGAGCAGTATACTTTACCAATTAAGCTATAGCTCTATTGTCGTGATAAAGGATTTGCACCTATATAATTTAATCAATATCAAACATAATATTACATCAATCCGCTTAGACTTAATTGTATGTATCGAACCCTACACAGCACTGAAAGAGCCATGTCTTTACCACTCTGACTACTAATCCTCCTTTAACCCAGTGCAAGTATCGCGCTTGCGTCTATTGATTACAAAACAATTGCATTACTTTTATGCTAACCAGGCTTGTAACTATCGCGCCTTAACAAAGGTAACCGTGGATGATAGTCGTTTCATTTATTTAGCCATGTCAACTCCGTTTGGAGAAAGGGATTATTATTGATGGCGCAAGCCTAACAACAGCCACAAACCCAGAGGGTTAAACCCAGAAGGTTAGTGGTTCATTTTGACTGTTAATTAGCTGAGCCTTGGTTGGCTTCCTATTTATTAGGGAAAGCTACTAATAAATGTAAGATATATTAATAAAGAAGTTAATTAAAATTAGTACTTTGCATCTCTTGGTATCTTTCCAAACAAAGTCATTGCAACATTTCATAATGTTAAATATTATATTACGCAATTGAAATGACCTAAGGTAAGCTTCGTGCCTATATGCTTTTGTGCACTTATCTTTTAACTAACTTAGCTTTCCTGCTATGCCTATATATGATGCTCGCTATATAATATTTATTATTAATTAGATGATATCTCCTGCAATTTATATTATATTTACCTCATTTTGTGAGTGGCAATTTCTAGCAAATAATACTATCAATATTAAAGCTAAAGCCTTAAAATTAAAGTTAAAGCATCTAGAGTAATCTAGATGTTTAACTTTTAGAACTAGGTGTGTTCCATATCACCATATTTTTATATATATATATATAAAATATAGAAAATGTCGGTCGTATAAAAACAACAGGTAAACCAGAGGTTAACAATTAATATAACCTAACTTATAGCGAGTTTTTTCTGTTCTTTCTGTATAAGTTAACTTTATTTTATTCAAATTCCTCTGAAGATAGAAACCATACTGTCTCACGACGTATTTAACCCAGCTCATGTGAATTTTTAACGACGAACAATGTACTCCTACATAGCTCATCCATGATATTGCTAAGCTGACATCGAGGTGCCAAACCGCGCACTCATTTTGTACACTCTTGGTGCAAATTAGCCTGTTCTACATGTTATCATAATAAATTTTATTTCCATTTTCATAAAATGGTTCAGACTATGTCTTCATTTTTATTAGAGCTTGCGCCCCCTATAACTTTATCTAGTGTTTTGATAAAGCATACCATTATTTATTTTCCACTTACTCAACCTTTACCGTAAAAGATCCTACACGACGTTTTGATTGATATAATGAATAAATTACATTAGGTTTATAATAGACCTCTGTATGTAATCAGATAAACCTTTAAAAGAAGAATCTATATTTTAACTTTCATTTAAATTTAAATACAGATCTATCTGTTTCATTAATGTTTGGTTAATCTTCCTTTAACTCTAATCTTACACTTTAAATTTTTATATTTAATAGAATTAAATATTATATTTGAGATATTGTTTTCTCTTGTTTGTGCTATTAAATAATTTTTTTTTTAATAGTGAATTTAAGGGATCTCCGCTACATAAATTAAGCTTACGTAGTGAACTCATCCCTAATTCCTTAGTGAAGCCAGCTGGCTTTGTGAGCCAGCAAGGGCCAAGATTTTTCTTTAATATAGAAACTAAACTTAAATTTGATATTTATTTACTAATAAAGAACTAATTCTAGGTTCATTAAAAGTAGACTTTTCCTGTATTCTATTAACTTGAGGTAATTTAGCTACTTTTAATAAACTATCCATTACATTTATAATATTAAAAAGATTTAGGTTTTCTTAATTTTAAACTTAATATTTCAGTAAAAATCCGGATGAAAAGCCACAGATTTTAAATTTATAATATTAAATTGTATATTATTATTAAATATTCCAGATAAGATATTACTTAATTTATGGTGCTATTTTTCTAAATTTAAATTTATTAAGATAATAGTTTAATTGGTATTTTCTTATAACTTAATTTATCAAAATATGAATTTTTAAATGTTCATTTAAGTATAATTCAAATATAAATTAAAGACAGTAAAGATTCAGTTAAAAAAATTTATATCTAGAAATCGTTTTTTGGTTACCTTCCTGTACCTGCAATGCCATATTATTTACTAATTTAGCAGGCAAAGTAGGAGTGTTCACGTTCACTGTTACACAAAGTGGCGTGTCATCTCACTTCCCCAAGAGAGCAGAACCCTCAATTTTCTGTTTTAATCCTTTTTTAAAAGAATTTAAGACTTTGTTTTCTCAAAATTTAGATAATTTTACATAACTTTTATAAACCTGATTTTTTTCTGTATTTAGAGTATATAAAGTTATTATAGTTTTTGAACTCGTATGTTTTGTTTTATTTACTTACATAGATTTTTTTTTAATAATGCAGAACTTCTGTTTTAGGAGATATAAAATTTGACCCTATATAAATCATATCTGCAAATGTAAATTAAAATAACTTCTGATTACTTTATTTTTTGCATTTATATTATCTATAGGTAAATTTTATATTTTTTTTATAATATGAATATATAGTGTTTTTTCATTCTTTAGATACAGGAGGTAAATATTTTACTACACCTGAATCAGCCGATTTAATATTAAAAAGTTAATTTAAACTCATTATTTAAATTAGAACGAAAAACATTTGCTAGCTAGGCTCATGAAGCAGTTTATGAAGCAGGCTAGTCGACTGGTCAAGACGTAGTCGCAGAAGCCAAAGCTTTTGTATTTATAACTTTTGCCTTCATAAAAATAAATCTTATTTCTTATCTTTTTTTTATAAGTGTGGCGGTAATAAACGCTATGTTAAAAGGATTATTGTTAGCATAATCCACCTTATAGTCGTTGAACGATTTTATCTTATATAATTATACAAGATAAATTTTCAATACTTCAAATCTACTTATATAAGTAATTTCTGAAATTAACCATAACGATGCTTATTTCATCAATATATTTCCCTACGACTTAATTCCTCCGTTGGCATACTTCTGTACTTTGCTTTGCGGCTTGTTTTATTTCGGCTTCGCATGCTTCGCAAAGAAGCGCGAAGCATATTTCATAGAAGCCGAAATAGCCTTCGCTGCTTCGCTAAGTACGAATTACGAACTACGAAGTCCAGAGGCTTAAAATATTGAAGGACAAACATCCCTAGCGTAGCTTTTCCAATAATCCAAGATCTTTCCTTTTTGCATCTTGTGATCCTATGCCCTGCTTACGCAACTGTAAGATTTGTTGTTAATCAAACAGTAAGGCACGAATTAGCCGTTGAGCTTTTCAAGTATTTATCATTATTAATATTATGGACCTTTGGTCCTCCCTTAATAACTCAAAAAACATTAGAAGGCTGGGGCGAAGCCCAGAGCTCTTCATAATATTTTTTATTATACCGCTACTTTCACTATAGTGAAAATCGTACCTGTAAAATTTCCATCCCTATCTGCAACCAGGGTAGATAAAGATAATCTTAGAAGATTAAATATAGTAAAACTACATAAAACCACAAACAACTTTATAAGAGCGGGGGGGGTTAGCCCCACCGCGCTTTATAACAAATCATTATTAGACACTCCTTTACTCTTAAGGGGTCTGTGCCCCACATAAACTGTCTCCCAACGATATATTCATTTGCAACTTTTCTTTATAAAGTAACCTTATAAGGCCTACACGACCATTAAGATCGACCCTACATGGTGTGAAAATAAAGGATTTTCATTTTATTAATCAATGTACCTTATCATCTAAAATGAACCACCAGCACTCATAATTATAACAGTAAGCGTACAGGGGTCTTCTCGTCTAACTAGAGGTAAACCGTATCTGCACAGTTATTCCAATTTCACTGAGTCAATCATAGAGACAGCTGTTGTATCGTTACATCATTCATGCAAGACCGCATTTAACGGCCAAGGCATTTCGCTACCTTAGGACCTCACGTTAAGGCTGCCATTGACCGGGGGTTCCTTCAATTCCAAATTTTTTAATAATTTAGTTACATCCGTTAACCAGCCGGGATCGGGCAGATATCACACTCAATACTTCGATTGTTGATCTTCTAGCAAAGTGCTGTGTTTTAATTAAACAGCGTCGTACAACATCATTTTATGCTTTTCTCACTCCCACATTCGAGCATTCGAGCACTCCTTATCCTGAAGTTACGGAGTCAATTTGCCGAGTTCCTTTATGATTGTTAGCTCATTTACGCCTTCGTATTCTCTACTAGCTTTTTGTTTTAGTTTCTTAGGTACGGTTACAATTTATTCCGGTTAAGCTGAGAATAAATATTTTACTAGCTTTTCCAGCACACTGCCACTTACAGTGTTGTCACTAGTAAATCACTCATCGTTAAACCTTTCGTAGTCTTACCACCCGTATACAGCATGATGCATACAAGGTTAATCTTACAGCCATCTATATACAAAAACAAGTTTTACATATAAACCCAATAGTGATAATTGCTATATAACTTAGAGGTTGTCTTACTGAAACCATGCTTTAGGCGGAATTTGCCAAGGACCTTCCTGATAGCTTTTGGCTACCTGGAAGGCTACCCTCCGTAAGATTTTCTTATTGTTACTCATGGTCACCATTCTCACTTGAATTGTTTGTTATATATTACTTCACTGAGGAAATATCTTAATAAATTAATTGTTCATTAATTTCAATAAAATTTATTATTTATATACGGAACTTTAAATAACTTAAAGATATCTTGTGCGAAGCACGGTCATAAAGGTAGTTAGTATATTTAACGTAAGTCAAATATGGACAATATTCGTATGAAGAAGATATTGCTACATTTATAGTTAGTGCATTGAGCGTATTTTTACTCCAACATACAGATATAGAATATGACAAGGTTTCGGTATATTGTTAGATCCGTTAAATTGATGCTTTTAAACTTAACAAGCGCTCTATTACGAGATCTTCAAAAATTGGCTGCTTCTAAGCCCATCTCCTTGTCGACTTTAATAAAAACTTTCTTAATTTCACTTAACTAATAATTTTGGAACCTTAACTCTTGTTCTGGGCTGTTTCCCTTTTGACATACAACCTTATCACTCTATGTCTGATAATTCAAGATCCATCTTTGCCATTCCGAGTCTACATACTCACCGATAGAACCTTCACGATCCCCCGATATATACAAATCAACATGTTGTTTTAGGCACAGTTGTGACCATAAAATTAAAACATCTTGTCTGAGATTTCAATTCTGTACCTGCTAAGATGTAACTCAAATTGCCTACTGTTATAGGTTTCGCAGAAAACCAGCTATCCTGGTCAGTGTTGTCTTTCACTACCTACCATAATTCTTCGGATATCTTTACAACGATAACCCGTTCGGACTCTAATAATCCTGATTATAGTAAAATCACCAGGCTTCGGGTCTAACTTTAGACACTATTCGTTATTTTAACGATTGGTTTATCTACGCTTTTCACTTCATCTAATGTTAACTAGGTGACCCATTATGCAAAAGGTACGTTCTCACTTATTTATTAAACTCGAACTGCTTATAAAACTACTAATTAATCTTTCTCTCATGATACTGTTTCGCTGTCGCTTTTTTATGTATTATATTTAGCCTTTGAGGAAGGTTCTAACCCCTACGGGGTTTCATTCAAACAGTTTTTAAACGATTTTACTTAATAAATTTTAGGCTCTCATTTTTCACTCGTCATCAATCTTCATAGAATCTTCGATTTTTTTTCTCTGAAGTTACTAAGATGTTTCAATTCACTCCGTTTAGTATAAAATTTCTCTTAGGGTTACTTAAATCTTTGTCTGTTAGTTCTCTTAATTAGGCATGGTATGCCATCTCATCGTTTTAGGGGTACAACCTTATATTGATCTTTACGAGAAAACTATGTCTCTCTATTACGGGCTCATCCCCTTTAAAAGTATAATACGACTACTCAAAGTTGATACATGATATAGGTAATATTTTTCAATTATTCTACTATTAATAAACAATAGATATTGTTTAAAATAAACATATTGTTTATAGACACGCATATATCTATATAAAAAATAGATATTGTTTAAAATAAATAATAAATATGTTTATAGATATATATACATCATAATACAATAAGCCCCTCAAAAGACTTATAATATTATTTTCATAAATTATAAATCTCTTAAGGACATAAAAGACTTATAATATATTTCTACAAATTATAAATCCTTTAAGGACATAGCGACTTATAATATATTTTCATATATTATAAGTCCTTTAAGGACACGTAATCTCGTTTTAAGGACATGAATTCATGTCATCCCTCATATAAATAAGTCTTCATAAAGACTTATAATATATTTTCATATATTATATGTCTCGTTTTATAATAGTGATTTATAATATATTTTCATATATTATATATCCTGTTTTATAAAAAGACTTTTTTTATATAATAAAGACTTATTAGTCTTAAAAGGGAGTAGCTTTTTTCACGGTATAACGAATATTTAAGACTAAGCCCTTTAATACATAGCTAGAAATCCTTAATAGTTTCTTTGTATACTTACATATTTTCATATAAATATATGTTCTATATCCATTACATTTCTAAATGTACTATGTCAGTTATTGCGGTTTAGGTACAACTATTCTCCTTCCCAAAAGGGCGCTACTTATTGGCCCTAATCTGTTTTTCTTAATTTGTTTCCTCTTACTTTGCATACTACTGGCTGCGTAGCCCGCAAACTACTTGGCTGCTGGCTTTACGGCCTTCTATGAAATAAGCTAGAAGCCAGCCAGCGAACCCCGGCTGACTTTTACGACGTAGTACCCACATCCGTAATCAACAAACCAAACCTGAAGTCAGTTTTGCTTTATCCTGCAAAGCGCTGCATGATATTATACCGTAAGTAAGGGACCATAAGTAATGAAATAAATAAAAAGTAAGTGTGTCAGAGAATAGGGGATTCGAACCCATGATGAGAGACGCCACCAGTGCATCAGACACTTTTCAACCACTCAGTCAATTCTCTTTTTTTTTCTTTGGCTGTACATACTACATCGCCTACTTTATTCATTACTTTAGAGATCAGACCCTTTTTTTTGTCCTTTTATCCCTTGCTTTTACTTCTATTTCTTATTTCGGCTTGTTTGCGAAGCATATTTCGGCTTGTTTGCGAAGCTAAATAAAATAACGAGAAAACTTCATATGAAATAGGCAGGGTTATGGCAAGCATGCCAAAAATATCACCTAATTCTTCTAGAATCGAACTTAGATCTCATTCTTATCAAAAATGCACTTTACCATTAAGTTAAAGGAATTATTCAAGAGTACTCAGACTCGAACTAAGAATTCAGGTTAAATGTATTTTGCCATTAAACTATACTCTTTTAAGGAATAAGTGACTCGAACACTTAACCTACCGTGTGTAAAACAGTTTGCTCTACCATTGAGCTAATCCCTTTATTTTTTGGTTTATAGTAATTACTATTGCACCTATCATAGCTAATAATAAAATAAAACTTGCTAATAATAATCTCACGCATGACTTGTATATAATATATTTCCTATTGTGAATATATTTGTTCTGTCGATACCATCTCAACTACTACTTGTAGCAAAGTATAAATCAGAACATCAGCTGAGTCTCCCGCTACAGCTATTTTTATTATTAAATAATTTTTCTGTACCGGCTACACTATTTAATGAAAGATAATTTTCTTATTATTTAAGGCGGCTACATAGTCCCCACCCTTATTAGAATTATTTAAAATTGCTAAATCGTAAGGTAAGAATTGGAAAACTAAATAATTAAAAAAGATTGTTATAAATAATGCCAAAGGTATACTATTTTTAGTATTACTTTGTAACTCATAACTCATCTTAATTAACATTAAAATAAGCAAATAATATAGAGAGATATCTATATATACTATTAAATAAGATAAACTATAAAATTTAAACCTAATAATATTAAATAAGATGATACACTCCCAAATAATCCTATTAAAACAGAACAGATACTATCAAGTTTTACTTACTGTTAAAATCGCACATAATATTGCAAATATAGATACAATATCTAAAGCTCCTGTTTTAAACCCACTAATATATATTTCATCTATGATAAATAAATTTGTCATTTTATTATTAAATATTTTATAATATAAGGAAAATTTTACAAGACTAAATTTAGCCGCCTTAGGTAGTCCTTAGCGAACCTACATGACCAGCCCAAGCAAGTTTACCTAAATTTCTTGTCTGCGCAGCTTTATTTGCAAAACGCAAAGCGCAAAGCGCAAAGCACAAAGCGCCAACGACTTATTCATATTCTGTGGGCTGGCTACGCAGAAGTAAGGGTTGCAGGCTACGCAGCCAAGTAGTATGCACGCGGAAAGAGAACGACTCGAACGCCTAAATGTTTTCACACAATATTTAGCAAAATATCTTGCCACCTGGCTACCTTTCCTATTGTTATTAGCTCTTCGCCCTTTTAAAATATTCCTGGCTTCGGCATACTTTTGATCCTTACTTAGCGAAGCAACGAACCCCTCTTTAGAACCCTCTTTTACAGAACCCTACGAATGCTTTGCACAAGAAAGTAAAAAGTAAAAGTAAGGGATAAAGCCTATAGCTAGTAATCCTTTAACTCGGGGTCGAATTAATCGACATCGAACCGACATCCTTTTCGTGATGAAGAAAGTCTTTACCAATTAGCTATTAGTTCTTATGTTTACATCACACAGTTGGTCAGATCCGAGACAACACACTCTGTTTGGAAGACAGTAATCCTACCATTAAATGATAACCGTTTGAATATTTTTTTTTATTTTCATTACATTTCTATTATATCCATAGTATAATCCAATTGAGGATGGTATATAAACCATCCTCAAATATAATTCAAAATGATGATGTTTATAAAACATCATGTAAATAATAATATTCATATATTTGTCTAGTAGTATTTACCAATTAAAAACCAAAGTCAATGAGCATCCCACATTTCCTGTTACTGGTCTGTTAGAAATTAAAATTATGAAGTAAAATTTCATCCATAAGTCTATTCATAAATACAAACCGTGTTTTCAATTCATTACAAAATCAATTGGACTTCCCTCATTTCTAGATGGTCATTTAGAAAATTCCACTTCAATAGCCATAGTTTTTAATGAACCAGATGAGGAAGGACCATCTCCTCCTGCAAGTACTAGGTCCACCTCCACCTGAAAATCCACTAGGCCCACCTTTACCGTTATCGTTCTCGTCATTTGAATCTGAGATGTCTTGACGCTTATTTGGACCTAATTCAGTATCAGAAGCTTTTCTCTTACCAGATGTTACAGGGATATTGGATTCAGCTTCAGCTTCAGCATCAGTTTGAGCTTTGGCTTTGGCTTCAACTTCTTCAACTTGAGCTTTGGCTTCAGCTTCAGCTTGATCTTGAGCTTCATTATATTCTTCAATATCTTGGAACTCATCTTCTAACTCTTCTTCTAATTGTTTTAAGGCTTTCATATCTTCCTCATCAGAAGAACTATGTCTAAAGAATTCAGGATAATCTGCTTTCATCTCACTTCTATCATCTCCCCTTATAGCCCATTTTAATTTTTCCAAGTCTTTCATCTAAACGAACAAGTTCAATAGTTGCCCATCATAAACTACCTCTTTATTTGGCACGTCGTCTTCTGAATCTTCCAAAATTTTCATCGGGCTTATTACGGCTCTCGCCTTTGTTGCTTGAGGAACTTTCACTTTCATTTTTCTTTGTGGATTAGAAGTCTTTTGGCTTATTTTCCTTATTTGGATTAATTATTTAGTCATCCTTTGATTAATTGTTCTCCTTATACCCCATACTTTCAGCAATGGACTTGGCCTCCTTTGAAGTTTTAGCTAACATAATTGGACTATTTGTCATAAATAAAATATAATTGCCTAATTCATGGTCTTCTTAATCAATAATTAAAATTTGACTATTTTTTATAAAAGTTATTACTCAATTCATTCAATATATATTTCTTTACTAATCCACAGCCTCTTAAGACGAAAAGAAATATGTATAAAACTTTTATTTTCTGGCTTTCACTTTTCAATATTTAAATAAGAAAAAAAGAAAACAAGAAAACTTAATATAATATTATTATATGCAAAAGTAAGGTTTCAAATTTATACAAATTATTATTTTTATAAAAAATAATAATTTGTATAAACGTTCTGCATCATCAAAAAAAAAAAAATCATAAATATCTTTTATTGACGACTTCAAGGTTCTCCCTTCATAGGGCATGGGAGGCCTTTGCAAATTAGGATTTATGCACAGACACCCTTTTAATTGCCTGATTGTAGATTGGCTGATTTCCTAATTGATGTCATGAGTGATGCATGTTAATTGATGTCTTTTTTCGGTAATGGGTAAAGAGGTAAGCAAAGTATTGTAAAGTACTAGTAAGTAATATTAATAAGTAACTAATAAAACTGCTACTAAATTTAAATACTTGAAAATACATTACAAGTAATATAATTACTCTGTAATATAAAATACGAATATTCTTCTAATTTGCCCGCTACACCCTTTACCCGGTGCTTAGCTTTACATTTGTACTATTTTTCTTGTTGCTTTACTTTTATTACCTTTGATATCTGTCTGATTTGAACAAACATATTAGATTAAATCGATAAATCCTTTGTATTACCCATTGCTAAGATACCCCTTTTTCTTACAATTTCTCATAGCTTACCCGACACTTTTTCTTTTAAAATGTGTATAGCTTCGCAGCTTCGCAGCTTCGCAGCTTCGCAAACTTCGCAGCTACAGATATTTTTTTTTTTATTATTCATTACATTTCTAAATGTACACTATATAAAATGATATATATTTATATATATCATTTTTATTAAATCTTATTCTTCTATGAAATAAGCGAAGCTTATTTCATAGAAGCAACAAAGCCTTATTTCATAGAAGCATTCGCACAAAAGATTCAATTATCTTTTGCTAACTTTCTCTTTCTTTGCGAAGTAACTATGAGTAGTAGCTTTAAATCTCTTAAATACTGCCAAAGAACTAGTATTTATATATTTTGCAGTATTTTCTACTAAACATAAAGGATACTATAATTAAGAAGTGAGAAATATAAAACAGTCGAGATTTGTCCTAATTCTATAAACGGAGATTCCACATGTTTAGCTCCTAGTACGTAATATTAAGAAATAGCTACAAATACATAGAAGAATACTGCCAATATGGTCTAAATTGGTAACCTTTAGATTCACCTAAATCTGTATAAATTAATATTAATTAATATAGCACTAAACATAAGCAAGAACTCCTAATAATTTATTAGGTATAGATCTATGCTATAGCGTAGAAAGTGGCATAAATATCATTCTGGAACTACTGTAGCTGGTGTTTGCATAGGGTTAGCCATTATATAGTTATCACTATCTCCTATTATTAGGCATGAAGAATACAAATAGGCTTAATCCAAATACAAACATAATCTAATGGCTAAAGTCTTTAAATAAATAGTAAGGAGCAAAAGGTATTCTGTCGTAATTTTAAATACTAATGGGTTACTTGATCCTACTGTGTCATAGCAAAGCGATTAAATGCATTAAAACTAGTAGTAAGCCTGAATGGTAATACAAAATGTAAAGCAAAGAATCTGTTTAAAAATATTATTAAGAGCATGTGTGTTGGTAGTCACCATAATTCAAAAGAAATTAGAATTACTCTCACTACACTCAATAAATTTCTTTATTGATCGGACTATATCTTAATCTTTTTAATAATTTGATGGTATATTTATTTGATATAAGAGATTGTACGTAATTGCTTTATTCATAATATATATTGTAATTTTTTATAGCTAATAATTTAACTGGTGATTTATCTAAAATTTAATAATATTTTTCTATTGATCTTACACTCGTAACTTTTAATTTAGAGTTATTTGTTTTATCTAAATAAATATTTACAGTAAAGATAAATATTTATTATAGAATAATAATATCACCATTTGTTTGACTTATTTCAAAACTTGCTATCAAATAATTATCTAAAGAGCACGGAATTTATAAATACTAAGTAACCTTCTGCTTCTATAAATCCTACCAATCAAGCAGGAAATAATATGCACTGATTGGATTTAATATCATTTAGAAATAACTAGCTACCAATTATATTATCTAAATCTTTAGAATAAGTATACCTGAAACGCTAAAGCATTTTCTAATCTTAATAATCATATTGTTTATTAGAAAACATGAGGTACTTATCGAAAATAGGTAATATAAAATTAATTAAATGATTTGTCTCTAATTCTTAAAGATATCATTTGGCAACTATCACCTCTTTTTCTAATTCTTACAATTCCTACTCCTAATAAACTTTTTAATTTATATAAGTTGTATCATGGATAATTCTATTTTAAACTCATATAAATATTTCCTTTCTTGGTTATTGAAAGAATCCATACTTCAAATAAGCACAATACCAAAGCGTAGGTAAGATCTCCCCTGCATAGTCTCTAGAAACTGGTGAAATAACTTCTCACCCAAGCTGATTGTCTCATGTCATTGCAATTTTTACGCTAATAATTAGTAAAATAAGCTTTAAGAATAAATCGTATGCAAATCCTAATATGGAATTTTCCAGCATTAAGCAGAATTTTTAACAATATATTTACCATACTGTGGATTATCTTATATAAACCTCCTCAAACGACAATTAAGAGCTTGCGCCTCGTATAACATTTAAATTATACCTTACTTTGTTTACAAAGTATTTAGACTATCTTAAACCTAAAGGTGGGATTTAGAGGTATCGTGTCGACTTATTGTTGGTATTACTCACTCGTTAGTCGTTGAACGCTTTTAATCCTTCATTCTTGAATTAAATTTATACAAATAATCTAATAATGGAGGATGTTTGTAAATGTTCATAATTTTCCCCATTTGCCTCTAGTATTACTACTTTAAGGAGGAGCCCTTTTTCGTAGTACGTAGTATACAGTTATTAATTTATTATTATATTATTATATTTTCTTTAAGAGGGATAATTTAATTTATTATACGGGAACTAACACATAAATTATTAAGTCAGGTTATATTAGATATACTTTAATCTATTAAAGGATGTAAACCTGAAAATGAAAAAATTTTCTTTGTATATCAGCTTTAGAATAACACCGAATTGACTAAAATTATTTGTGGTATTTATTTTTCTATCTGTATTAAAATTAATTTAAATGCTTTAAATAAATTAGTATCATCATCTCTACTTTAGTTGATAACAACCATCGATATTGCATTTTATAAAAAAGTGCTTCTAGACATGTAAATCCTACAATTCAATTTTTAAAAAATGTAATAATGTATAATCAACGAAGTTAATCGGTAACTTAAAAATAGTAGGAATAGATGAAGGTATTTTATTTTCATCTTAATATCTTTTTCTAATATATACATAGATAAATTAAATTTGATCTATTCTAGTATCAGTTAAAAAAATATTGTGTTATAATATCGAAATAATACTTCTTACCAGATCGTTCTATTAATTACTAATTTACAAGTTGGACTTCTTAAATCTTTATAAATATTTATCTTACCTAATTTTAAGACAGAATGAATATATTCTAAAGTAACAGATAAATCATCTAAATGTAACGATATAACTAATTTAATTATATATATGCTTTTGGTGTTTCGTTATTTAGAAAAATAATATCTATCTATTAGTCCTACAGAAAACTTAAAAATGATGAAGGAATTGATAAGTATTCTTCTTTATTCATTCTTAAAGCTTTATTGCCTTTTTCAAAGCATTTTTATTTACAATACCCATAATGCGGTAAAGAAATGCTTTTAATTTATAATGTTTTTATCAACGTTACTAAAGAAAATAAGAAAAATAATAACGATCATTTCTAAATTAATAATTACTGTATTGTTTTATTGACTCAACGATATCTTGTCCAATTCATGGGATAGCACACCCATAAGGTAGTAATAACTGTAGCAGCTCATAATGACATTTGCCCAAAGGGTAAAACATAACCCAGGAAACCTATTCATCATAGCTACAAGTATAATAGTACCCTCAACTCCATTCATGTTCTAGGAACATAGCAAGAACCGTAGTATGAACCACGACCTACGTGTAAATAAACTAAAAGAAGAAAAGCCGAAGCTGTATTTATAAATATCTTATTAATCATCCATTGTTAACATCTCTCATAATATAATACCAAATTTAAATGCTTCAATACTTGAGTTATAGTGCATAGTAAAAGTTACTCCTGCGTAATATTTGTATACCTAAACAGACTGCAAGTAAAGAACCGAAATTTCCAAAAAGATAGCTAATATTTGTAGGTTGTGATGTATCTATAAGATACAAGTGCTTCATTTAATAAAGGATGACTTTTAATTCTCATTTTTATTCTTGTAAAATTTTTTGTGTTTAAGGTAATAGGGCTACGGTACCCTGAACTGCATCTATCAGTCAATTAATTAATAATTTGAAAATAGATTTCTTTTTTACTATAAACATGCAAAAGCATAAATAATACACTATTAATTTGCTATTCCTTTATAATTAAAATAGGAAATAAAGTGACTCATCTCTGTTACTGTTACTACTTTACTAATGTATTATATACAATTGATTATACGGGCCATTGAAGTCGGCCACTAATATGATAATAGTTCATTGACGGTAGCTCACTTGCTTCTAACGAAGTAGGCGAAGCACGCCTTAAGCCAAGCAAAACCAGAATGGTACATCCTTATTGATGTCCTGGGCTAATTTGGTATCAACCGAACATGCAGGCTTACTCCTATTCAATCCTTTTCATAGTTTTGATCCCCTGCTTGTAGCGAAGCGCGAAGC
This sequence comes from Colletotrichum brevisporum, assembly GCA_030770045.1. Lineage (NCBI taxonomy): Eukaryota > Fungi > Ascomycota > Sordariomycetes > Glomerellales > Glomerellaceae > Colletotrichum > Colletotrichum brevisporum. The sequence goes on from JAUGSI010000014.1 coordinate 29,070, forward strand.
CAAAATAGGCTACTTTGAGCTTATTAAAAATGAAATAGGCTTATAACTTCTTTCTGTAACTTGTAGAAGCGAAATAAAAGAATAAATAAGTCGGATAGAGAGTTACCTAGGTTAGGGTCTATTAAGTTCTGAACCAATATCGTAATGATTAAAAGTCATATGTATTACCATTATACTAAAACCCTTAAATTAAAACCCCTTTTGTTTATATTTTTTAAATGTTATAAATAACAGTCATTAGACATAGCCACTGCCCAGTAACCAGTACCTAGTACCGATTAACCACTACATTATGATCAATCACTTGTTTAAATTCTTTATCTTAATATGAATGAAGTCTGAATAGAATAGGCTACTCTTACCATCATAGCCATTAACTGTTGGATTCTATCAACAGCTTTTAGCTGTAGTTCAAGGACTTCTGTACAGAGAATTACTTAAACCTACCTCATTCGGCTTGTATAACCCAACATCTGGCACATTCAACAGATTCATACACACCTTCACTCATTTTGATTACAATAGGCTTACCAAGCATAGCATCAGTTATATAATAAGGATTATATTTTATATGACAATCCTCGGACATTTCTATAAAAACTACATCTTGAACTATATCAATCCTGAACTATATAAAACTTAATATTTTTAATATTAAAAGAATAATTACTCTTGAGAATAGTCACCATATCACACTCATATATTTTACTGATGAAAGTATAACACGGCCTTTTAAATCCCCCCATGTATCATTTATAGTAGTCTGTAGTAACGTATCAAAATACTTAAAATTATGGTACTAGAATAAAGTATAGTAAATTTTACGGTTGAAAACGGAAAGACAATTTTCCGGTTGTGTTCGCATATCAGAGAAATCGGTAAAAGATAGATAAATTGCATAGGAGTATAGCATTATCTTCCGCCCTACGTATAAATGCAATACGGTCCTCAAAAAGTCACGACTTTTGATATACGAACTCTAAGCAATTCATCTGTTTGAGTTACCTGAAATCTCTTGTTAAGCAATTTATGTTTAACATCTTTACCATCCATCATCTTAAGTACTTCAGTCTTGGAAGACCGAGCTATATTAGTCAACTCCCCCTCCAGGTTATTAGCTCTAAGGTGAAGATCTCTGTTTAAGAAATGGGTTTTTCACTCCCCATTTGTCTCATTACAAAGCACAGGGCTTACAGATCAATTTAAAATTGTTTTATAACAAATATTAAGTTTTTCAAAAAAACAATCAATAAATTGAGTTTTAAAAAAGTCAAAAAGAATGAATCTCGCTGTCAACAGTTCAATACCAATTGTTGCAACATGGAACTCACCAGGTATTAGACTAATAAGCAAAGTAAGACACTTCTAAGTAATAAGGAAAGTGTGACAAAACTCAAAAATACCAGTTTAAATGTGGTTTTATTAGTTTTTACTACTGTAAGTATTCTAAGCTAACAATACGGCAATAATTATATAAATGTCAACACTCCTACCTCTGAATTTAAAAATCAAACTCAATTTGAAAGTTGAAAGAGGATGACTGATTTATTCAAAAAAAAGAAATTTTGAAAAAATGGGGTTATATACTCATATAATTTATTAAAACTATATATAAACGTCGCTGTTATAAATAAAAGCTTAGTGTGGAATAGTCCAAATATTAGCAGCTCATACAATGGAAATTATATTTTGTTAAATTTTAACTTAACATAATAAGAAAGGGAAACAAAGTAACCAAGTAGCATTAATGTAAAAATGCATACCTGAGTATAATTAGTTTCTAAAAAATTAAATAAAAAATCGAAGGCTAAAAAAAATAAATTGTTATAACTTTCCATAAATATTGTAAAGTTATCTAGTGGAGATAACTAATTCTTTAAAGAAAACATTACTTTAATGCAAAACCCAATTGTTTAATATCCACTTTGCATCAAAAGGTATATTACTCTTAAAGGAAAATAAAAATTTTTCCTCATTAATAAACAAATCTTCTCACATATGAATACATATACCTATACCTATAAACCATTAGGTAATCTAGGACCCTCAGTAATAAATGGATACATAGAGAGAAAAAGCCAAACAACATCAACAAAATGTCAATGAATCTCCACCTTCAAATCCTAAATGATGGTTATCATTAAAGTGGTAAGCATATATTCTTCATAACCCTACTCTCATAAATGTAGGTTTCAATTATAACATGTAATCCATGGAATCCTGTACCAAAGAAAAAACATGTACCATATGCCATCACTAATAGTGAAAGCAGATACAGAATATTCTATTCCTTGGAAGATTTATGAAGACCACAGCTAATAATGGCTATGTAACCATATAAAGCTCAGCTCTTTCTCCTTTAATTAAAGCATGAGTGACTAAGTAATTGCTTACAGATAATATAATTGTATTAAGTAAAGGTAATTCAAAAGGATTAATAAGGTCTATACCTTTGAGTGATTCGCTGTGCCCCTAATTCAACTGTAGGTGTTAAAGCGCTATGGAAAGGGCAGCAAAAAATAAGCTACGAAGAATAATCCTTCAGATACTATAAAAAGAATTATACCTAAACTAAGTCCTTTTGAACAAAAATGATATGTGATTCCCTAAAAATGTACCCTCAGCAATTATATCTCTAGTCATAAAGTCATAGAACTAATAATTAAAAATATACTTATATAAAACATTATATGCATACTCAAAGTTATACATAGCAAGTGCACCATTAACACAAAATAAACATACCTACAGTATAAAGGTCAAGAGATAGTGATACTAAATGAAAAGGATGATCTTGAAAAATTCTTCTGGATAATTTTGTGTATTTTTTTATTTATAATTGATGAACAACTTAAAATCTATTTTTGGTTTTGGGGCTGACTGGCATCAATAACTATATAAATATAGTACTATATAAATATAGTGCTATCGCCCCTAGTTGAGACACTAGCCTTTAAGAGGAATCGAACCTCTATGTAAATATTAACGATATGCTCTCCCATTGAGCTATAAGAACTTTAGGAGACAGAATTCGAACTCTTAAAGCAGAAAATTGCTATTGAGTTTACAGCTCAACCCTTTTTGCCAATAAAGGAACTCTCCTTAATGTATAAAGAAATACGCTGTTACGCAATAATAGTTACGTAACAAGGTAAGAATACATATTACGTAAGTTAACCTTAATGAACAACTATGATTAGCAAGCTAATTGTTTTTGTATACACATCTTTTGGTTGTAACCCCGTGCAACTTCCACTACACGAACCATATTTCGACTTAACACTAATCAGCGGCACGCATACGAAGAAATCCATTCTAATATTTTAAATCCTATTTTTATTGCTTCAATTTATACCTTTAATAAAGGTAGGCATTACAAGCAATAAATGCTAATAATGGCTAGACTATGTCTTAACCAGCTATTAGCCATAAAAAAGCAAATCGAAACAGAAGAGCAAACTTATTGCGTGGTCCCCTTTCAGCATGCGACGAGTGGTTAGTACCAATCCGAGATAACATTCACCGTGACATGGTGATTCACGATTACTAGTAATTACTTATTCATATAGTCAATTTTAATTCTAATTCTTTATATTTTATATCCTCTTTTTTGAGATTAGCTAAAATTCACATTTTCGCATCTCTTTGTTAAGTTAAGTAGCACGTCTATATTACAACATAAGTTTACCATTGACTTATCTTTTTCAATATATCTTTTCCGTTTCAGGAAAGTGCTTTATAATCATTCTATAAATAAAGCAAAGGATTCATTAATTCATGGAAAAACCATAGTTCCACAACATTAACTGAAAACAGCCATTGCAACTCTGTCTCTGTCGATCGCGTTAGTTATGAAGTACAATTTTCGTGGATCACTAATTAATGTACTTCACCTTGTGTCGAGCAGGTCTAGTGATTTCAGTTTCTGCAGCCACTCTTGGGTAAATGCTTTCATTTTTCATTATAAAACTAAACCTATAATCTAGTTCATAGCTAAATGTTTTGTCTGCAAAGACTACAGTCGTCTGTTCTAGTACTGATGCCTTTAGTCGCCAACGTCGATTCTTACCACAAAAGACAACACGCCTTTTGGTCTGTACGAGTATCACAGATATAATCTCCCTCAAGTACGGTCTCATACATACATAACTCTAGTCAAGTACTTCTTTTTTGGAAGTATTTTGACCGTTTGGGTACCCTTTCCAGCCTATTTAATATGAATAATATATCCCATATCCCGTGTCTACGACTGCTGGCACGCTTGTTAGTCCAGAAGACTTTTCTACATATTATCATCATTATTCGCCATACTTAAAACTTTATTTTAGTTGTTACAATTCTTTTTCGTTTTAATTACCGGTTCTTCATTGACCATTATTTAAAATTTGCTACTGTGCAACATTTTGCGTTATTTTTTGATTTAATGCTGACCCAGTCAACCTTTCAGTTACGGTTACGAGATAAAGTCAAGTAAAGCATTACCTTTACTTTCTCAAGTGTTAGTGTACCGAGTATATATTTGATATTAATTTTCTTATCAGAGCGGATTTATACTGTACTATTCATGGGATCTTTCAATTACCTCACTCCAAGTGGTAAATATCATATACTCACCTGTACGCACTATTCAATTATTTCATTCATTAATTCGATTTCACACGATTCTTGCATGTATAAACCCATTTGGACCGCGCTGTTCAAACCCATCACCAAACTCATCTATATATTTTTTGATGTTTATGTTTTCTACAATTACATCTCTAGCAGAATAACCCTGTTATTTTTATTTGAGGTAAAATTGTCGGCTCTTTAGGTAGTATCTTAAATAGTTATTAAATCTAATATACTTGGCTACGCATGCTTACAGTAATACCTTTGACTGTATTAGCCCTGCTGGCATGTAGATAGTGGTATAACGGTGCAGCGAGGTTGAATATATGATAAATCTCTTTTTTTAGGTATTATTAGCTAATTTGGACTGGATGCCTGTTTTCATACTTTCCCCACTAAAGGCACTAAAGGTTGCTTGCCCGGCTTAGCGAAGTACGGGACGAATGGATCAATCTATTTTTTGCACGACTGGCTACTTTTCTTTCGGCTTTTTGCGGCCAAGTATACTATTAAAAGCGCGATAAGAAATAAGCCAGCGGAGCCAACGGAGCCAAGAAGATAGCTCTGGCTATCTAATCGATCGGTCCCTCTTACTAAAACCAGTTGTATTTAAACCTTTATCCCCGCAAAGTTAATTTATTTTAATATTTATTATAATAATTTAGCTTTATAATAAAATATACTGTAGAATATAACGTAACTTTTTTTATTTTGATATTTTCTCTAATATTCTACACACACACTAGTATAATAATTAATTATCTACATTTAAATTGAGGCACCCCAACCTTTTTTTATATAAATTTGTTTATATATTATATATTATATATTATATATTATATAATACTTATAAATATTAGCGTGGTGTACTTCTTAGCGGCCTATTTATTTGCTTCGCTATTTTAGCAACGAAGCCTAGACCACGTCGCTTTATCCCTTACTTTTACTTCGCATGATGCCGCAGCTTAATAGCCATTAAGTATGCAAATTAGCGACTGGATGCTACTGGTTCATCATTTAACGATTGAACTAGAATCAGATATTAGAAGTATTCTGCTCTGTGAGCTAATGGGACTTAAATTAATGCTACATTTACTATTTTTTGTGTTTAATATTTATTTTGAACCTCAGCGCCTTTATCCGCCTTTTTCACTTAACGGCCATGACTGTAAAGAAATCAGAAGTATGTGAAGCTTTACGTGTAAAGCAGCCTAGTGCGTAGGCGTAAATTTCGCTAAATATCGTCCCTTCAAATCTTTTATGTAACCGCTGATTAACTACAAATACTTGAAGCTTGTGTCAAAACTACATTACCTAATTCTAAACCAGAGAAAGCAATTCTGATATAAAGGTACTAAACCTAAAGAAGAATGCCAAAACTAGTCATAATAAACATAAGTAAATCCAGCTAATAGCAACCAACTTATGTGACCAGGTAATATGTTGGCTGTAATCAAGTCCTAAAGAAAAATGGCTACAACTAAGTGCTTGATGATTATATTTCCCTTTTTAATAAAGGTACGTAAAGCTAAAGGACAACCGGCAATTTATAATAATGAAAGAAGAATTTTAAACCATGTTTTGAATCTAAGATAGTTGCACCTAAAACGATAGTGAAACCTAGAGTAAATGTTAAAATAAATATAAGCTGATTGATGCCAAACATGGACAACACGGGAAGTCTTATAATTTCTTATTTTGTTGGACTATATCTTAATCACTTAATTGTTATTGCTAAAATAGGTTAAAATGATCTTTACATATAATTCTCCTGAGGATCCTACTCATAACTTCTTCTTGTTATTTTGGTTTCTGCACTGATTATTCATTATTTTATCACCCCAAATTTTAACTTCTGAAATTGAGAGGTAATAATCGAGTACCCTAAAGCATTAGAAGTTTCCAACCTGTAAAGTGAGAATTTATTGTATTTTATTATTATTTATCTAAATCATTACCAATTGTCAAACATTTATTTATTCTTCTTTATTGTTACTCTCTTTTCTATTCATGTTTATTTCAATTAGTTTTATTTATTTGTTTCTTAGACCCCCTTCAGTCATTTTAAATGACTTTAGTTTTAATTTGCATTTTCTTTCTACAATCTAGGTAAATCCTCTTTTTAGTTCTAATAATGGATACTCGTTTAAGAAAGGTATTAACTTATCATTGTATCTGAAAAAAACATTATACTAGATTGATATTCATTACGTGTTGGTGTTTTGTAATATCTACATTTAGATAAGTATATATCGCTAACAATACTTCATCTTTATCTGTTCGAGTTAATGAAAATCTTAATAGCCTGCTACTACCACAGGTTGCATAACCATTACCTTTGGCCTCTGTAATCCTCCTAATTAGTTTAGGTTCTTAATCTTAACCATTTAAAGTATTATATACATTTTCAGAGGTCTCACTACAAAAGCGGTAAGGAAATATCTTTAAACTTGTCTAGTGGGCATAAGTTTAATGTAACTTTAATTCCTACCTTCAATGTACCTATAGATAAATGCTCTTTATTTCTTTATATGAGTTATAGCTTGTTCAACAGAAATCATCCGCTTTCTTTGAGTTATTAAAGGATAACTATCAAAGGCCAGTCTGTGATTATGTACAGTTTTTAAAGAACTTGCGATGTTGCACAGTCCAACCATCGAACATATATCTACACTGTTTAGGTTTCTTTTAGTAGCTTCTAATATTTTAATATGCCTATTGTTGTAAAGATATACTAAAAATAGAGCAACTTGTCAACAGTTAAAGCTTCATCTTGTTTAAAAATATTGAAGACTCACGCTTCTCCGTCTACAAGAATATACGTAATGTAATCGGATTAGGTAAAAAGTCATTTTCATTGTTAAAAATATATCTAAAGGACTGGCATGGTATATTTGTTGTCCTATCTGGCTTTAGAGAAGAATATGATTGTATTTAAATATGAGTTATGGTTGCTGGTAGTCTAATACGCTGACAAGCAAAACATGTTTGAGGATAAATAATCATAAAATAAGAGCTCACAGTTAACCATTCCCTATTCATTATTTATTAAATATCTGCAATATAAAATAAAGTATAAATAAGAAGAGTATACTTGGTATTTGGCATTAATTTGATTTACTACTATACCATGTATTGTTGCATATAATGATTCTTGACTAATTGATCAGTTATTGCTTACTAATTTATTATTATTTATACTTAATATACTTAAGACTAATGTGAAAACTAATCCAATTGTTAAGTATAATCCGATATTTGTCATAGATATATGTAAATCACTTAGTATAGGTAAATCTATACTTAATAAATCTCTTATTTCAAATTGAGTTAAAGGACTAGTGATTTCTTTATTTAAATTGTATAAACTTAAAGTATTCATATTATACTTTAAGTTTTACTTATAGGCCTTAAAAAATAAATACACGGCTGAGTCAGAGTTTACCTGCTTTGTTTACTTCTATATCCCTTACTTTTACTTAGCGAAGCATATTTCATAGAAGCTTATTTCATAGAACCCTATTTCATAGAAGCCTAGACCACGTCGCTTACATCACTACTTTTACTTAGCGAACCCTATTTCATAGAATCCTATTTCATAGAACCCTATTTTCATAGAAGCCTGCGAAAGGATCAGAAGTAAGACAGGTTTGCTTCAGAAGACGCCAGCGCTGGCTGGCCGGCTGGCTGGCTGGCCAGCCGCCTTAGCAAAGTAAGCAGCCAAGAAGTCAGCCAGAACCCCTCCCTCATTACTTAGCGAAACCAGCTGCACTTTGTCGTACTGGCGTAGCCGGCTTACCAGCCGGCTAACTTCCGTCAGCTAGCAAGACAAAGGAACGTCTTTTTACTACAGCTCGCGTCCGCAATTAGTGGTGATAGCACCCAACTACGTAGTGACTAAGTATATTATCTAGTGAATTTATCTAATAATGTTGATATAAAAAGACGAGATACAAATAAACTTACTATTCTTGGTAATACATATTTCGAAAATACGTAAGTAAGTAATACAATTATAGCAAAAGCAAATGTTACTTCGTTAATAAAATAAAAAGGTACTAATTGAGGCATGGTTTTATTATTATAATATTAAAATACTTCTAAATTTAACAGTATTAATGTTTAATATTAAACTAGAAGAGGGTGAGGGTGAACCTGCTAGTTTCGAGCTTTAGCTTGCGCAGCCGTAAAACTATGAAAAGATTTAGAAACTATAAATTAAATTAACCACAGAGTAATGTAAACTATCTAATATTAAAGAAGGATATATTCCAAGTATTACAGTAAATAAAACTAGTATAAATAATAATGTAAATTCTCTTTTTGTAGTATCAAATATATTTTCTTCAAAGAATTTAGTGAAAGAACCTCCAAATGTAATTCTATTAAACATATATATAGTATATGCAGCAGAGAATACTATAGATGTAGAACCTAATACACCTAATAAAGGTAATTTTTCTACCATACCATAAAGAGACATAAATTCTCCTATAAAATTTAATGTTAAAGGAGCTCCACAATTACCTAATGATAGTATAAAGAATAATATAGAGAATAAAGGCATAAGTTGAGCTATACCTCTATATAAGTATATCATTCTAGTTCCTGATCTATCGTATAATATACCTCCGGCACATATAAATAAACCACTAGATACAAATCCGTGAGCTAATCCTAAAGTAATACTTCCTTCTATACCTTGAATTGTGTTACTAAATGCACCTATTAAATATACAGCTGCATGAGATACAGAACTATAGGCGATTAATTCTTTAACATCTACAGTTCTTAATGTACTAAAGCTTGCATATATTATAGTAATAACACCAATAGTATAAACTATGAAAGTAAGATCTAATGTAGCTTCAGGTAATACAGGTAAAATTAATCTAAATATACCGTATAAACTTAATTTTAATACAATACCAGCTAATATAATACTTCCCCCTAAAGGTGATTCAACATGAGCTTTTAATAGTCAATTATTTAAAAATATTGTAGGTGTTTTTACAAAGAAATGCTAAAAAGATAGCACCAAATAATATAAGTTGAGTAGCATAATCAAAGTCGTTTTAAATAATTACCACCAAAATCTGTTGTATCCATTATAGAATACATAGCTAAAATAGCTAATAATAAGAATAAAGATCCTCATACTGTATATAAGAAAAAGTAATAACTTGCTCTTACTTTATTACTAGATCCAAATAAACTCATTAATAAAAATAAAGAGTGTAAAATACTTCGAAAAATATATAGAATAATAATATATTCGATACTAAGAAACAGGCTAATAATAATGTTTTCAAGAGTGAAGAGGTGTTTAAATAAAATTTAACATTTTCTTTTATTGAATTCCTTAATGATAATGTAAGCAATAGTATTATTATAGCTGTTAATAATACAAAATATATAGAAATACCTTGTCTGTTTCAAATAAATATATCAAATAATTGAACATTATAATGTTCTTGTACAAATTGGAATTGATTTGTACTTGAATTGAAAAATATAAACAATAAAAGATAAAATCATATTTACACTAGAAGTTACTAATGCTATTTTTTTATAAAATGTTACATTATAATTAGAGCCTTCATATGAAGCTAAACTAGATATGTAATAATATAACTATAATTTGGAATAATAAGTAAAAGAGTTAGAACATAATAAAATTTAAATTTTTATCCTAATTTAAAAAATCATAACCTAGTATCATAATAAGAGAATATGATGTAATTAATCAATGTAGAAATCTAGAATAAGAATGGTATATGAAGCAAGCATATTGAATTTAACGACGTACACGAAGGTATGGTCATGCAAAGACGTATGAGCGAGCCGGCTGGTCTATTGGACCAGCCTTACTTCTGCTTGGCTACTTAGCGAAGCCGAAATAAGAAGTAAGCCAAGCAGTATTCATACTGGCCGCTTCAATTAGGTAGCTGGTGTGCAGGACTTCGGAAGAACGATTATGAACCCGCTTGGCTACTTTGCGAAGCATGCGAAGCTGAAATAAGAAGTTAGCTTTATCGGCCAACTTCGTAAGCAGAGAAACAGGGACTTGGCTACTATGAAATAGCACAAATAGTTAATCCCACCATCTGAATCCATAATATCAGGCATCTCAGTAGATTGTTATCCCCACCATCTGAATCCATGTTATCAGGCATCTCAGTAGATTGTTTTTTCCAATACATAATCTAAAGGTACTGTTTTATCCAATTTTTTTAGTGATTTTCATCATTATATGATGATAAGGGACGTTTATTAGATTTTTCAGATCTCCGTTAGATGAGGATTGAGCACTATGGTTAGAATTTTGATCCTGACTGTTATGGGAATTTTCATCATTAGTATCGCTTTCAGAATAATATTCAGACTGATCGTTGTCTTGAAAATCTCAGACGACTCTTCCTTATTACTACGTACCGAAGGAGAAGATCTAACAGAAGGAGGCAATTATATGCGTCTAGGGCTGAATGATAACTAACAGGAGAATTAGGTGAATTCTCGTGCTTATACTAATGTCTAATTTTTCACACCATCTAGCCTCTTCTTTATTTACAAAAGGATAATCCTCACTACCCTTGGGTCCATAATAATCTAATTTAGATTGTTCTTTATGGCAATCCTCCCTTAGTACTTGAGATGAAACCCTGGATGGCTTCTCTCTGCATTTTGTATAATTTATTAGTAACTTCCTCATGATGCCGCTCAAGTTGTGGCTGTATAGAATACTTATTTTTATATCTTCTAGAAGCTGTTCAAATTGTTCTTTATTTCTACATTGATCACAAATCAGCAAAAACTAGGATACCCTGTGTTTAAAAGTAGTGGTTTAGTATTATTATTACTTCCTTATATCCTTCTATGATCTTGTTTACAAAAGATTTTTTATTGAATACTTGAGATGTAGAAAATTTTGAGAAAAATTTTTCTAAAATTTTTTCTAGCATTTTCGATTTTGATTGAAGTTTAATTGATTTATCATTTTTATGATTATTTATCTAATTTAAAAATTTGAGTAATTCTAGTATCATAATAGGAATTATGATGATTTTATTTAAAAGCCTAAAGCCTACTTGTGTCAGGGAAGGTGAGGGACAGCGTCTACGCCGCAGATGAGGTAGCGGCGGCTACGCCGCCGCAGTACAGTAGGCTACGCCGCCGCAGCTGCAGTGTTAACCCGTTATCCTGTTATGCCATTACTGCGGCGCTACGCCGCCGCCAGCATCAAGACAGGCCGACTACGTCTAAGGCCCACATGGGACGCAGTCTACTACGAGCAACAAAGAGATAATATACTTTGCTGACTACTACGTATACGTAGTCAGCGCTGGCCGGCATTTTATTTCATAGTAGCCAGCAAAAATATAATACATATTATATAGTTATATTTATTACAAAGATATCGAATGCATATAAAGTAGAAGGTAATAATATAATAAAAAATAAATAATAAAGGTAATAATACGTTCAACAGAAATTACATTAATTGGTCAAATCAAAGACTTAGAATGAAGCCTCTTACTCATATAAATATGAAAACTAAAAGAGAACCTACACCTAAATATGACTATATCTGAGACCACTTTCGAGCAAAGTAATACAACAATATTTTTCATGCTATTATATTCTGCAGACATTACTCAAATCTATATCAAATACATGAAAGCTCCTAAATTATTTATAAAGTTAAATCAATATAATAGATTAAATCCTAATAAATAACCACCTAAAAACAGTATACTTGTTAAGCTTATACACATTAATAAAATACTACCATATTCAGCTAAGAAGAAAAAACGAATACAACTGCAGCGTGTTCTGTCATAAATCCACTAACTGCTAGTTCAGATTCAGCCTCTGCTAAATCAAATGGAGCTCTATTAGTTTCTGCCTACAGAACCTATAAAAATATTAAGAAAATAGGAAATATAGGCAATACTAGTCATACAGCTTTTTGAGCTTGTATATTTATATTTAAATTAAGACTACTAGTTATCATGATAATTAAAAGTAGCTGAACTTAAAACTAATTCATAACTAATTAATTGGGCTGTACTTCCTAGAGAACCTAAAAAAGCATATTTACTATTAGCACTTCATCCACTAATAAAATACCGTAAGTAGCTAATGATGAAACAGCTAATATATATAATACCTAACTCTAAGTCATTTAAAGTTAAACTGGTCCATAAGGTATAACTCCATAACCTAATAAGAGAAAGCTAAAGTAACAACTGGTCCTAAGAAAAATAATACCGTGTTAAAAACGTATGGAATTTTAACATATTCTTTTAAAATTAATTTTAAAGCATCCGCAAAAGCTTGTAATAATCCATAATAACCTACAGCATTTGGCCCTAATCTTCTTTGCATACTTGCCATAGTTTTTCTTTCGGCTACTGTAACATAGGCTACTGCTAATAAAGCAGGCAACATTAATAAGATTACCTCTAATACAGATAAAAGAGTTGAAGTATAATACATTTATTTGTTAAAATAAGGATTTTGTATTATAATTACTTAATAATAAATTTATTAAAGCATTATATAAATAAATAATCCATAAAAATATTCCTAAAAAATTAGGCGTTAAATTTTTTCATTAGTATATTAACCTAACATAATCCTATTTAAAAGGGAGTACTAGTACGTAGTACGTTGTGTGTGCAATAATTACGTAGTACGTAGTAGTACAACTGGTTTATCACTTCTTTTTACTTTGTACAAAAAGTAAGGGATAAAACAACCCAGCAAACTTCTAGCTTTGCTTGGCTAGAAGCCCTGCAAAACAAGTATACCCGGTAGCGACTGAATCGCTGCCTGGATTTATCTCATTCCAGATTCAACTAAAATCAGAATATGAAGTATTCTGCTCTATATCTGAGCTAATGAGACTTTTAGCTGTTAAGCTAAATTTTAATATTTAAGGCTTGCTTCGCCAGCCTTAAATTATTAATATATTAATACTCCACTTTGTAATAGGTAAACTTACAAAAGCATGAGGTTTAGGTGGACTACTTAATGCTCATTCTAAACTAGGATAACCTGTTTAAAAGAGCTTATTAAAGTATCTGTGTAATATTGTACAGATAATCAAGGATTTCTGCTTTCCAACTTTTCCTTCTACTAATTGTTTGTATACTACGTATAAGAATAATCATGCAGCTACTACCTTAACAATAGAACCAAAACTACTAATTAAATTTCATCCTGCAAAGACATCAGGGTGGTCACCCCTAATACGTCTAGGCATTCCTTGTAATCCTAAGAAATGTTGTGGGAAGAATGTTAAATTAACCCCTATAAATAAAACTCAGAATTGAATTTTAGCTAAAACGATGTTATAATTTAAACCTAATATTTTAGGTATTCAGTAGTATCAACCACTAAACATTGCAAAAACAGCTCCCATACTTAAAACGTAGTGAAATGGCTATTTTAATTTACCGCAGGTGCAGACTTACTTCACCGCCAGCATCCAGTATTATATATTTGAAATTGAAGATTAAATTTAAAATGAATCAACAGGAGAACTAGGTAAAGAATCAACAGAAGAACTAGGAAAAGAATCACTGTCATTAACAGTAAATTCAGGAGTTCCAAGAATCATAGTTCTATATTGATTTTTACGAGCAATTCTATCATAGAACATAGCTTCTCTATATTTATCTAAAAAATAGGAATGAAACCCATCTAATCTAGATGCACCTGATGCAAGAGGTTTTTCCATATCTAGTTTATTAATGACGTTATAAATAGTTCTAGTTTCATGTTGAATTTCTAACGCTAGTTTTGCTCACCATATACTAGTGACATTATTACATTCACTAATAGGTAATACCCATAATATACCTATATAACCCATACTTGCTTTTAATGTTCGGTATAACTTATTTTCTCCTCATCCCCCGGACGGATTTTTAATACTATTATATACGCAATATATAGAATAATTTAAAGCCTTAAATAAGCATATACATATAAACCCTAATCCCATAGACAATAAAATTATAAAACCTAATTTAACATATATACTAATATTTAAATTAATTATTATAATTAATATGGGATTTTTTATATACATACCAAACACTAAACAAAAAAAAAATCTTCAAAATCAATAATAAATAATATTCAGTAGCCCTGGAAGGGCTGGACAAGCTTCATTTAATCAAAAAATGAATAAACAAAATAAACTAAAAAAAGTCAAAATATGCATAAAGCCAAAATATTATTAGTTTATTTAAACCTTAAAATTTAACTTTATATATATTTTGGCTTTTGGACTATATCTTTATCTGTAATAAATATACTATTTATCATTTATGGGGACTCCTCCTTTCCCTGCTTAGCAGAGGGATCAGGTGAGGAGGCCACTAAATAATTTTTTACAAAAGGAATTTTATATCATAATGGATTTTCATATTTAATTCAATCAATTATAAAGCTTGAATATATTTTGTGCTCTGCACTATGTTTAGGATATGTTTTGTATTTTCTAATTTCTATAAAAGATTTAATCTTAGTTACTCTATAAAATTTAATATCCGAATATAATCTATTATGCATAAAATAATCATATATAAATAGCATATTATTAACATTTTGAAATTTAAATGCGATAGATATAAACTTTTTATTTAATCCTGAACTTGAAGATTTATTACGTTTAATAATAAAAGGCTTGCAATTTAATACAGTATTATCAAAGTTTAATTTAGATGTGTATTCATTATATTGGAATTCTAAATTACATTCTATTCTATTTCCTGAATAATTAAATACTATAGAACCGTCAGTATCTATTAAACCTGCATAATATGAATCATATAATTTTATATTATAATCAGCTTCAATATAATCTATATTGTATAAAGAACAAGCTTCTTTAAAACCAGGTACTTTAAGTCTGATTAATCCATTAATACGTTCTAAAATATATTTCATATCTGGTGCTCGAGATACTATATATATTGAATAAGGTTTATTTTTATCTGTTCTAATTCTACCTATATGTAAATAATTTTGTATGCGTGTTAAAATTCTAATATCTCTGTTATGTAATTTTATTCTTATTTGTTTAAGAACTCTTTGTTTATGGCGCTGCTGCTTTGCAGCGCTCGTAGAATTTATTCTAATATCAAAATTACCATCTCCATCTATTATACCTGCGAATCAATTTCAAAATTTATACTCTTCAGTATCAGATAACTGACGTGTAGTCTCTGAGAATCCTTTACAGTTTTCTGCTGATTGTGTATTCATAAGTTGTGAACTTATTGCAATATTGTTATTTTGACTATTTAAAAGAAAAATATTCTTACTAACATCTAATTTATAAAGATAAGCCGTATAAATAAATAGTAAACAATATGCAGATAATACAGTTTCCAGCATATAGTCAGTTGCAAATAGTACTTAAAGAAGATGTACTATTCAGGCCCATTTGAGCTACTACGTAGTAAGTATCGTGGAAAGCTATATCAAGGTACGTTAGCTAAAAAACTACACCACTTACGAACAAAAATTTAAGAGCTTTAGCTTGCGCAGCCATCATTTAATCTTTCATAGCTAAATATGTAACTATTATAGCTACCTCCTATTTTAGCATATTTTTTTATTGTACTATGGCTTATATTTAAAGCTTTCTGTGCGACCGTTACTCCTTCATATTTACACAAGAAATTTTTATTAATATCATACACAAATACTGCTTTTTTAATATGACTGTTATTATTTATATTTAATATTAATTCGTCACACTCTTTTAAAGTTCAATTAGCTATAACAGGGGTATCTTCTATATTATAAGGCAGATTGGTAAAATACCATTCTCCTCTAAATATGGTTTGCTCTTTTATAGCTTCAACAATTGTGGAATGATTTGATTGAATTAATTTAGTTAAAGTTGAAACAGAAGGGAAAATAACTAATAATTCTTTAAAAGAATTATAAACATAAACAGGGTAAGCTGATTTAGCTTCTATAATTCTTACTATACTTTCTGTCGAATGACTTTTGTTGTAAAAAGGATTATTTTCACCCGTTAAAGCTTTTGATATTAAACTCTTAGTTATATCACTATGAACCCTATTATTAGCTAATTTAGATAATAATTGTTTAGTCTCTTCTGTATGTTTATAACCTAAAGAAGAATAACCCTGTTTTAATACGTTATAATAAGGCATCATTGACGTTATATAATAAGTTTCTCTAACCGTTAAGTATTTGGGTTCTACATATTCTAAAATATGTAGAGTAAAATTAGATTGATCATATTTAAGTAGAGCTTTTACAATGGGCATATTTGCATTTTGTCTAGCTTTTAAAAAAGTATTATTAAGATAGTTTTTCATTCTAGAAGCTAAATTAATAGAACTACCTACATAAGAATGACCGTTTATATTATTTATTAAACAGTAAACACCTGATCTCTTTTTTAGTTGTATTAATATAGAAAGTCTATCTTGTTTTAAATTAACATGGGCTCCGCCAGCCTTTAAAGGGGAGGCTGGGCTCCGCCAGCCTACTAAATTTTGGGTGTTATATTCTTTATTATTAGAAGTAGAGTAACGGCGAACAATAGTATTCTTAAAATTAAAACTATTATAGGAATGATTTAATAAATTATTATTTCATGGACTATATCTTCTCGTAAATAAATCACGAGGATCACGTGTAGTCTCTGAGGATCCTACTAAGGTATTAAATACCCGTTGGTTTCCTGCTGATTGTTCAAAATTATACATTTTTACTGAACTTAAGAATCCTAGTAGTATAATTGTCAGAACTTCCCAGCATATAGTGATCTTTAAAGGGAGAGCTAAGTGGTTTATTAACCCTCCTATTGTAAACATAAATACAAATCCTAAAGCGAATAACATAGAAGGAGTTAATTTTATAGATCCTCCGTATGATGTAGCTAATCATGAGAATATTTTAATTCCTGTAGGAACTGCAATAATTAAAGTAGCAGCTGTAAAGTATGCTCTTGTATCTACGTCTAAACCAACTGTATACATATGATGCAAAACTGTTAATAAATATTTTATATTTACCCATACAAGGCGCAAGCTTGCCATGCTTCGCCGACCCCAAAGGGGTAGAGTATGCTTCTTTCACAAAAAGTATCGGACTATATCTTCATCTTTTGGGCCTTTCCTGTTTTATTTGCTATACTATTATTTAAATTGATTTGTTTTTGTAAAGTTCTTACTTGTGATAATCCTTCTTCAGTTAAATGTAATTTATTAGACACTTGGTTATGAACAGTTAATCATTTTTCAAAAGAAAGAGCTTTTTTAGTTTGTAATGGAAATAACTTAAAGTATGCTATTACATCATTTAACACTTTAAATCCAGTAACTGTATAACGATACACATCATCAGTACCAGATCTTAATGTTACTTTTCCAAATCCAAATAATTCGTATATTTTATTTAGTATAAAAATATCTTTTTGGTCTAATATATAACGCATTTTTATAACATGACCTAATATATATCTAGAGTTTCCTGTAATAGATACATTAAAACATCCTTCAGCATCAGTAAACCCGGATAATCAGCCATCCTGTAGTGTAACCGAAACAGGAATATTGTTTAACTTTATAGTTTCAGAACCAAAACGATTATTTAAAGCATTAACTCATAGAGCTAGTTGCTTTATTCTATGGTTTTGAGCTAAATTTCCATTAAATAAAAAAGCTAAAAGTAATATATGTGAAGGATTATCAACCATTCATCTATAAAAACCATTGTTTTTGTTAGCTCCGCCTGCCTGCGAAGCAAGACTTTTTCCTGGCTTCGCAGGGAAATGTTTAACTACACCAATGTTAAATTTGTATTGTATTTTATGAAGTATATCACTTTCTTTTTGAGTAAGAACAAAACGCACTCTTTTACCTTCATCATAAGTTTGAATAGCTCCATCTCCTTCTGCAAACCCGATAAATCAAGTTAACCATTCATCAGAAAGATGGTTTCTATTTTTAAATAATAGATTATAATAAGCATGAAAAGCGAAAAAAGATGTTTCGCGTGTAGTCTCTGAGACACTCTGTTTGTTATCTTTTTTAACCGAAGTCGAAGCTTCGGCTACAGAATACAGGGACAGATTGTCTGCTGATTGAGTATAGCTAATTAGATTTTTACCATACAAGGTACTAATTAACACTAAACTGTTCCAGCATATAGCGAAATTAATTATATTCCTTATATCACTATAAGGTGAAGCCATCAATATACAACTTCAAACTATGAATCCTAATATTCCAATAGACATCATAGCATAAACCCAAGTTTTAGAATTTGACCAATATTTTAATCTAATTATTTCCGCAGCAGGCATACTTCGTCAGCAAGCAGCGAAGCAGCGAAGCCGCGTGAGGCTGACCTAATATGCGACTACTTATGCTTTAACCTTTATATTATAATTCGAATGGTAGTTTACTAAGTCTACGAAGTATTCGTAGACTAAACTAACGCGAAAGGTGCTAACATAATGTATCAGATATTAAATCTAATCATCACCTCCAGTATAATCAGGACCTGTTTCATTAAGTAAATCTTCTACCATTTCACTGGGTTTTTCTAAATTAGAAACTAAAATTGTTTTTTTATATTTTGTTTCTCTTGTCTACATTCTCTAACCTCTTCTACATGTTTTTCTTTTCATTCAGCTCTCTCTTTTTCATATTGATCTTTATTATTTTTATAATATTCTCCTTTTTTTATTTCTTTATTTATTTCTTCTTCTTCTTTTTCAAAAGCTTGAGTAAGTTTTTTAAACCCACTAGCTTCTATATCTACTTTTTTATCGAAATATGCTACTGGTTTTAGTTTATCGGGATACTCGCCTTCTAAACCTAAAGCTTTGGTAACAGTACCAACTTTAATTTTATCTTTATTATCAATGTATTTATTGTAAATTTCATCTGCTTTCTTTTCGTTTAATTTATCATAGCCGTCATTTATACGATCTATTAACTTTACCTCAATTTTTTCTTGTTTATCCATTCAAGTATCTATTTTATCTTTAGCGGATGATAAAAAAGTTTTAGATGAAGCAGACGCCTGCTGGCTAGCCTCCGAACCAGATAAAGAAGAATTATCCGCTTTTTGGTTGGCTTTATCTTCAGCCAACTTAACTTTATAATCCTCCAATTCTTGTTTTTGTAGTCTAGCCTTAGCAAGAATTCGTTCAATATCTACAAGATTAAAAGAATTTTTTGAAAATGATCTAGCTATAATAAACATATTGGGATGTTTATTAGAATTAACGCTTAATATATATAAAGTTGAACGTTTATTCTTTTTATTAAAGTGAATTTTAAAAAATATTGTAGCAGTATGTATATAAATAATGGTGTCACATAGGAGTGTCTCTATAATCAGTAACTTCATAATACATTGATTATTAAAATTAGAAACCCGTATATTAAAAGTTGTGGAATTGAAAGGGATTTTGGTCCTTTCTATCTCGTCAATCTAGCACCTTTTTTGCATTAACATTATTTGGTTAAGAAAAAAAGGTGGTTATCCCCTTCTCTAGTTCTGATCCCTTACTGATCCCTTATGTGCTTTGCTTGAAATAAGCAAACAAGGGATCAGGCAGCTTCAGAAGTCAGTACAGTTCTAAATTCAAGCCCAGACTTGTGACCCAGGCTCTTTTAATATAAGGGTATTGGTCTTCCAATAATTTATATTATTAATATTGATTATATAGAATTATTCTAAAGGGACACTCGAGTCCTTAGCTTACAATAAGATGTACTACTGAGGATTGCATAGCAAGGGGGCTAGCCTATGCTATAGCAACTTTTATCTCGATAACCGTCTCAACCTAGCTTAATCTTAGATACTAAGGACTGTTGTGATTATATAAAATGAAAACATTTTTTGTGTTTACTGTATACTCTACAGTTTACACGGCAGAGGAAACGGCGAAGCAAACGGCGGGACACGGTGAAGCACACGGCGAAGCACACGGCGAAGCAAAAAAAATATAAAGTGGAAATATATCGTGATAAGTAGTACCTAGTACGTAGCTTGAGCGAAAAATAATAAATAAGAAGAGAATAATAAATAAGAGAATAATAAACAGAGAATAATAAATAAGAAGAAATTATAAATAAGAGATTAATAAATAAAAAGAGAATAAAACAAGGTAGGCTCAAGGATTAAAAAATTGTATAGAGATTTAGAAAAGTAATCCAGTGCTTCTTTATTTCTTTATTTCTTTATTTCTTTATTTCTTTATTCCTTTATTTCTTTATTTCTTTATTTCATTGAAATAAAGAAATAAAGAAGCCTTAAATAAAACAAACAGTAAAATATTTTTTTTGTATTTAAGCCGCATAATAACTGTCCACTTTAGGATGTCAGTATGCAATCTAAACCACTAGATCTAGCTATCTTAATTATTTAATAATTATTAACTAAATTTAGTTAATAATTAACCTCTTTCAAGGCTACTTAGAGTATACCTTAAATACAGAGAAATTTTCTGTATCCAGTACCGTCTACTCGTTGCTCTTTTATCCTAAATAGCTTCTGGTGAACCATGCTGTGAATAGGAACTTAGATCCGCGATTACCCATTTACTATTTTGGTAGTTATAATTAAAGTTTGTTACTATATCTTACACATTACTGCAAGGCTTCTCAAAGTTACCTTTGATTGTTAGTATAATTCTTTAGGGCTTCCCCGGAGTTTGATACTGACGAACTTAATAGAAACTTGCTAAAGGTTTCTTAAATTCCTATGTAACCAAATATAGATTTATTTGAGATTTAGCTGAAATAGTTGTACTTATTATGCAAAACCAGGTATAATTGAAGTCTTTTACTTCTGGGTGCTACATTTTTTTATTGGCTTTGCTTCGCTAGAAGTAAGCAAAAATGTGTGGACCATATCTTTAAACATAAAGTTTATTCATAATTATTTCATTTATTCATAAAGGTATCTCAGCTTTTAGATAATAAAGATCCTGAAGGTGCAATATGAGCTTTCATAGCCTTCAATTCATAAAATTTAGGTATTAAATGCAATCTATTCTTTTTAGCTGATCTTGAAGGGTATTTTTTAAAATAATTAATTAAATTAAGTATATCTTCTTTCTTAGTAACATATCATTTAAAAGAACCATGCCCACCTCTATCTATATAAACATAACCTCCAAACAATTCAACTAAAGGTGTAAGAATTTCAGAAGTCTTTTGACCCGCTGAAATAGATAGTTGTCAATTAGAACTATTTATAGTAATTGTTCCATCTGCATCAAAAAATCCCGATAATCAACCGTTATCTACAGTTAATTTATTAGGATAATTTAAGGTTATGTCATATTTAACACAAATATAATTTAATTGTATTAATCTAATAGGGTTTCTTATGTGCCCATTTACATCATTAATAAGCTTTAATAAACCTTCTTTATTATGTAATCTATACCTTAATGCACTAAGACCGGATCTTAATTTAATTGAACCACCGTAAATATTTTTTACAGTTTGTAAAGCTCATTCATCTCTTATATCCATGGTAATTTCTAAGCTTGCATAACCTTTCTTAGATAATGAAAAACAACCATCACCGTCTATTAATCCGGCTAATCATTGCTTTAATCTAAAATGTTTATCTGAGTTATTGTTTAAATTATAAATTGATCTTATGTTTAACAAACGTATGGCCTCTGAAGTTCCTACTAGCGTGCTAAGCGCGTTGGTTACTTGCGAATTATCGTAAATTTTCAGGATTTTTACTATAGCGGTATACAATACGGAGCAGGTACAACTTATGCTAATAGTACCTAATAAATATAAAACGAACTCCTCGCTTATAGTTTGTTGCGATAAATTTTCATTTAAGGGCCACATTTGACCGAAGAATCAGAAAAGATGTTGGTATAATATAGGATCACCTCCACCAGCTGTTTCAAAGAATGATGTATTAAAATTTCTATCTGCTTAGCCAGAACCATAGTAATTCCTCCTGCAAGTACAGGTAAAGATAATAATAATAATACAGCTGTTATAACTACAGCTCATCCAAATAAAGCTAATTTGTGTAATCTTATTCCAGGTGTTCTCATATTTACAACTGTAGTAATAAAGTTTATAGATCCTAATAAACTACTTACTCCTGATAAATGTAAAGCAAATATAGCTAAGTCAACACTAGGTCCACTATGACTTTGTAATCCTGATAAAGGAGGATATAAAGTTCAACCTGTACCTACTCCACCTTCTATACAGGCAGAGAATACTAATAGTATTAAACTAGGTGGTAATAGTCAGAAACTTATGTTATTTAATCTAGGGAAAGCCATGTCAGGCCCACCTACCATTAAAGGCATTAGGAAATTCATTTAATTGTAATCGTTAAATTACATTTGGACTATATCTTCATCCATTGTATTAATGGAGTATAACGTGTAGTCTCTGAGGATCCTAAATAAAAAGTATATTTTATTTTGGTTTCCTGCGGATTATCCATTGTTATTTTTATTAGCTTTAAGGGTTATGTACGTTTAGAATACTAAATCTAAATTTTCACCACTCCTATAATAAAACTTTAGGAACTTCCCGCATATAGTTATATAATAAGAGAGATATTACTATCTCCCACCACGGCAATTTCTTAATCTAAACTTTAACTATCTATAGTATCTAAGTGAGAAAAATCAAATTGTTTACGATTATTGTTAAATTGATCTTTAATTTTTTGGATTTCCTTTATACTTTCAGCTGTTAAAGGTTTACCATTACGTAATTGAATTTGTTCAACTACATATTTTCAATCTTTATACGCTAAACGTTTTGAAGAATATAAAGGATAACGATCAAAGTATTCTATAGTTTTTTTATGACTTTCTGAATTGTGGGATATTACCATAAAAGCATAAAAAATTTTATCTTTTTGTTCTCTAGATCTAGAGTATAAATTAACCTTTAGATATCTAGCTATTTTATCTAGTATTTCAAAATAACTTATACCACCTTGAACTATTGAAACATCTCTATGGTAATTTTGTCTTAACTCTATACGGAAAAAAGCTTGCACTCTTTTTGAAGTAACCACTCCTTTTTTCTTTCTATCCGTTAAAGTTATACTAAAATTCCCGTCCCCGTCTGTAAACCCTGCTAATCAACTATTACTGTCTATAGGGGATAAATCTAAGTCTAAATGTTTAATATCTGTATGCATATTATCATTGTATCAAGTGATGGCACGGTGTAATGCTTCTATCTTAGGTGTACGCATATAACCATTTATAATATGGATTATTTTTATAACATCATCCCTATTTTGAATACTTCATAACACACAACCTTGATTTTCTTTTTTATAGACTTTACCTGCTTGAATAATAGATGCTAATTTTTCAGCTAAAGGGCTGTCATTTAAACTAAAGACAATAATTATTTTAGGTGCATATTTTTTAGCTTTTGAATTCTTATCATGAACAGCAAATGAACCGTCCGCTTCAATTAATCCTGCTAAATATGGGCCTAAACGTAACAAATTTAAATTATTTTTCGCCCTTCGCCAGCCACCTTCATACGAAGATACTAATGTAGTTAAAGTTTGTAATTTAATTTTACCAAAACCTCCTATTAATGCTGGCATAACCATGAAGAATATCATTAATATAGCGTGTGCTGTTATTATACTATTATATAATTGGTTATCTGAAATATATTGAACTCCCGGTCCACTTAATTCTAATCTTATTAATACAGAAAAAGCTGTCCCAAGTAACCCAGAAAATAAAGCAAAAATTAAATATAATGTTCCTATATCTTTAGCATTAGTAGATAAGAATCATCTTTCAACACCCATAGATATCGAGGATGTTAACCTATTATACTGCTCATCTTCACTTTCTTTCTTTAAAAACAAAAATCTTTTCTAATTACTATGTTGTTATTAGTAGTAACTAGCGGATATCATCACTTCTGAATTTATTATTTCTAATAAATTTTATAACAACAAGTTGTAGTAAAGAAATGTAGTAGGGGGAAATTAGTGTGTACTTATATATAGAGATTTACGGAGGAATCGAACCTCAAATAAGTAACCATTTACTTCATAATCTATTCCGGTGCCATTTACTTCATAATCCATAACGGCTTTTTTGAACTATACCAGCTCCGCTTCTCCATAATTTAATCGCGTAAATTGGACAAAGTATAGGCGTAACGATGTAAGGGAGGGTCCCTTAGTTCTGATCTCTTATTAACCTTTGCCCCTTGCTTTTATTTATCACCCTTACCGGAAGGAGGATAAATAAGAAAAGCCTTACCAACATTTTTTTAATATATTGTAGTATATTATGGTTTTTAATATATTGTACTATCTTATGCAACGTAAAGTAATAAAAATGCCATCATTAAAGCAAATAAACCTGTGGCTTCGGAAAAAGCAAATCCTAAGATAGCATATGAAAATAATTGACCTCTTAATGAAGGATTTCTTGCTACACCTAAAATTAAAGCTCCGAAAACTACTCCTATTCCTACACCTGCTCCTATTAACCCTGTTGTAGCTAAACCTGTACCGATTATTTTTGCAACTTGTATCATTGAATTATATATATATAATTATATATTTATTAGGCTAATTTATAAGAAAATTTACTTTATTACTATTAATATTGTAATTTTTATTTTAATTTTAGGTAAACCACGAATTAGTACTGAATAAGTTAAAGTAACTTATTCCAAGGATAGCTTATATGCTGATATACCTTATTTAAAGCTTGCTGGCAACAATAAAGGAATATTCGCTATATTTCTATAGAACTTATAATTTATAACGGCTCTTCTGCTTGTCTGCACCTTTCGCCTCGCCTCAGTACCCTCCCTACTTCGTAGCTTCTGAGTTTGTGAGCTTCTTATTTCATAGGCATTTCTTTGCGAGCATGCGAAGCCGAAATAAAAGTAGCCAAAACCCTATTTGTTATTTCGGCTTCGCTAAGTAGCGAGAAGCTGGGCTCACATGGTATAAATCAAATTTGGTTTGCTTTTTCTTTTTTTTCTTTTTTCTTTTTTCTTTTTTTCTTTATCTTCTTGCTGGCTACGCAGTACGCAGTACGCAGTACGCAGTACGCAGTACGCAGTAGTCAGCCTTCTTAATTATTATCATCGGTTTTATTTGCGAAAGTCGCACTTTGACCGTAAAGTGTTAAAATACTAATTGAAAATAGTAAAGCTAAAGAAGATAAATCTAAGTTTTGAAGGAAAGAATAGTATACGGATGTGTATGCAATAAATCCTATTAATATGAATAAGGCATAATTTGTAACAACACCGGCATTCAGGCTAGATATAATTTTACTAATCTTAATTAATAATTTTTCTAGACCAAAGGGCCCTAAAAGTTCTATACTACCTTTATCTAAAATTTTCGTAGTTTGACCTCCCATGTTTAGAACTAAATTAACTATAAATTTATTATAGAAATATTCAACTAAGAAACGCTGGTTAAAGAATCCATAAATAGAATGACCTAAATTAGATAATTTAAAACTGTTTATTAAATTAGGGAAGAATTCTGAATAAATTATAGCTATAGCTGTAAATGATACTGTAAAGAACAAAGGCAATAACTTAAATGTAGTAGGTACCGCAAATTCAGTATCTATTAATATTTCATGTATAGGGTGAATAAATATACTATTATCTGTAAAGAATCCTGAACCTAAACCTATAAAAATATCTTTAGTAATATAACCAAAATATATATAGAGAAAAATAGCTAATACTACTAAAGGTAAGCTTAAGAATATGTCACCTTCATGTGCATGTTTATAAGAAACTATATTTCCATTAGGATTAGCTAAGAAAGTAAGATATAGAACTTTACAGAATATAAAGTAAATATTGCACCTATAACAGCAATAACGTAAACAGCTATACTGCTAAAGTAATATTGTCCATGTTGATTCTAATATAAAGTCTTTACTATAAAACCGTCATAAATGGAAAGCCACTAAACTAAGACTTGCTATTAATATAACAGAATAAGTTAATGGTAAGAATGCTCCTAACCCCTCCATATTTTCTAATCTTAATATCCGCTACCGCATGAATAACTGCACCTGCACCTAAGAATAATAATCCTTATAGAAAGCATGATTAACTAAATGAAATAAAGCTATATTATAAGAAGATAAACCTATTGCAATTACCATCATACCTAATTGGCTCATAGTAGAGTGCTAAATGATTTTTTTTAGATCTTTGTTGGAATAAACCTACAAGAGAACTAAATACTGTAGTTATTGCACCTAATCATAGACATATATTAATAATACAGTTGAACTATATTCGATTAAAGGAGATGAACGTATTAATAAGTATACTCCCTGCGGTTACCATAGTAGCTGCGTGAATTAAGGCAGAAACAGGTGTAGGCAAAAATGTTGATTTTCATTATGTACTTTTATTGTACGTATACGATGAAAATACTAATAACTTCCGTTATTGTTCGACTATATCTTCAATTAATTGATAAGTTTAGTAGCCCAGAGGGCTCAGAAATTTTATAATAATTCTACCTTAAGGTCTTAGATGTTTTTTATCTTTAACTAATCCATAAATTTTTAATCATCTTTTATATGATATAAATTTTTTAGTTTTTAATGGATAATTTTTTAAATATAGTAAAATTTTATTTAATTTACCAAAATTTACTACTGTATTGTATCCATTATAACTTTTAACATGAGTAATATAACCATTGATTTTCTCAGCTAAGTCTTTACTAAATCCTATATCATCTTTCTTTTGCCCGGGGCACGATATAACATATCTTACAGTTGTTATAGTTTGACTAGTTGACTTAGATACTGAAGTAGAAGAAGTAAAACAACCTTCAGCATCAGTAAATCCTGATAATCATGCATTATTTAAAGTTAACTCATGTTTATCTTCTATACAATGTATATTTGTTTTATATACTTTGTTAAAAGCATCAACTCATACTTTAAATTGATTTAATTTATAGCTAGTTACAATATTACCATTAAATATTTGAATTAATTTAAGGATATTTTTTTTATCCCTAACTCTATAATGATGAGTTTTATTTACTTTATCTTGTACAGATGCGGATCCGAATCCTAATTCCTTCTTTATATAAAACAGTATTTGAGCATCCACACTAGATTGTGTGATTTTAAACTCTAAATACCCATCTTTATTTACAATAAAGGATCCATCTCCTTCGGTAAAACCTATAAATCATCATTTAAACTTATCATTTATATTAATTGCTTCACATGTAGTCTCTGAGGAGCCTTCAATTTTTAGGAAGTTTCCTGCGGATTGTCCCTCTTCTTGGATTTTGCCGAAGTCTACTAAATAGACAGAGGACCAAGAATTTAAAACGGGATGTTCCCGCATATAGTGAAGTTTAAGGAGAGCCCTATTTAACAAACCCTCCATAGCCATAGGTAATCAAATATGAAGACCTACTTGAGAACTTTTGGCCATAGCACCTATTAATAAACATATACCTATTATAGTTACAATATTTTCATTAATATAAGGACTTAATGAGAATACTGTTGTATAATCTAAATTTCCTAAAGATCATAATATAGCAAACATACCTATAGTTAAAAGACAATCCCCCAACTCTATTAGTCAAGAAAGCAGACATAGAACTTTGATTAGCTGCTATTCTAGTAAATCAAAAACTAACTAAAAGGTATGAACAAACCCCAACACCTTCTCATCCTACAAACATTAATAAATAATTATTAGCTGTTACAAGTATTATCATCATAAAAGTAAACAAGCTTAAATAACTAAAAAATCTTTGACGGTAGTGATCTGCACTCATATAACTTATTGAGTATAAATGAACTAAAGAACTAATTATTAAGACAGGAATTAACATAGATACTGTTAAACTATCAAATTGAAAGCTTCAAACAATATTAAATGATTCACTATTTAATCAAGGAAACAGATGTAAATATACAATGGTTGTTAACCATTTCAAAATGCCATAATAGCTAAAGTTGTTGTAATTATTATACTTTAACAACCTAAAAACGTGCTCCACTAACTCCTACTTTCTCCGAAAATCCTGAAACTATTGATCCTAATAAGGGTAATAAAATTATACTTAAATACATTATTTATATTCTATTGCTATACTTCCTCTTAATCTATAAAAAGCAACTAAAATACCTAAACCTATTGCAGATTCAGCTCCTGCAATAACTATAATATATATAGCATAAGTTTGCCCTATTATATCATCCATGTTGATAGAACTTATCAATATTAAAAATGTTATAGATAATAACATTATTTCTATTGAAATAAGCATTAATATGATATTTTTTCTATTAAATACGAATCCTAAGATTCCTATTAAAAAAAGTATTAAAGTTAAACTCATATATTATATTTATTTATCTCAAATTATTCGGGTACAATATCTTAAATTTATATTGCAAATAAATATATTTTAATAATAAATAATTAAAAATATAATATTTAAGGGTACATGAGACTCGAACTCACATCTTAGCGGCCGTAATGCTCTCTACCATTAAGATAATACCCTTTACTTTTTACTATACTCCCTTAGCGAGCATATTTCGGCTTCCCTGCATGCTTCGCAAACAAGCCGAAATAAAACAAGCTGCGAAGCTGTCCATTACTGCGATTTCACTCTGGCAGTTAGTATGGCATACTTCCATAACAAAGAAGTATGCCAGCATAGAAGTAAAATTATTAAGAGAGGCAAACTCCCTATTGCTGTATCCCCTCTTGTGCTGGCGAAGCATGCAAGAGTGCGAAACAAGAGTGCTGGCGAAGCATGCAAGAGAATGGATACAATAGAATTTTCTATATTTATATAATTTCATCAAAAAAACTTGGATCATCATGTATACAAGTTGTAGATTCCAATTCAATGACGAAATCAATGGGAGTTCCTTTAGTAAGAGTACCGCTATCGCTCACTCTAGCTGCTAGTAATTCCCCATCATTCACCATAGTTTTTAATGAACTAGATGAGGAAGGACCGCCTCCTCCATCCGGACCACTCGGTCCACCTCCACCTGAAAATCCACTCGGTCCACCTTTACCACCATTGCTATCATCGTCATCTGAATCTGAGATATCTTGACGTTTGTTAGAAGGCAATTCAGTGTTAGAGTGTTTTCTTTTAAGTGGAGAACTTTGTGGGCCAACTCCCAAGAAACCATCATTTCCAGTTGACATTGAATCTGTAGCACCTGATTGAACTACACTTCCTGCCCCCCGATCATTTTGACTACTTGTAGAGGATTCCCCCACTCCAGGAATAGAATTACTAGTATTGCTAGTAACTCCCCGTATTTAAACTAGAGCTAGTAAAGGGTTGGTTTGAAGTAGAACTAGAACCAGCTGTAGATCCTACAGCTACACTAGAAGTGCTAGAAGTATTTTCTTCTCTTCCTGCTCTTTCTGCCTTGAATTTGGCATTTTTAGCAATAAGATCACTGTTCTGTCTAGTATGCTGGTATACATATAGATAGCATTTTGCCTATCCTGCTCAATTAGACAATATCAATCCCGTTTAAAATAATTAGCAGCCCTTTGCTCCTCCGGAGTTAAAATTAGACGGTTGACCGCTATTTTGACCTGAAGACTGTTGACTTGCGTTTGACTACCTTGACCTTGAACAGTTGATTGCCCCATGTTACCGTTATTTGAATTTCCTACCCCGTTATTAATGTTTTGTTCCGTACCTCCATTATTACCTTCGTCTGAGCTAACTGGTGAACTAGGTTGTCTGTCTTCAAAACCTTCCTCATCACTATTTCTGTCCATACGACTAACAGGTGATGTACTAATATACCTTTACCCTTATATATCGTAACAGTAGGTATAGACTTTTCTCAACCTTAAAACTTCCCCTAGGTTTACTTTTACCCTGACCCTTCTGCCTAAGATAAACACCGAATTTTTTCCTAAACGTCGCAATAGTCTATTTAATAATTTTATAAATAACTTTACATTACATATAATATTATACTTTAAATACCTTAATTTTTTAATAGCTTTAAAAAAAAATTTTATATTGCTATAGATATAGTTAACCATATATCCTACAGCAATACTAAGATAATGAAACAAAGACATGCATACATTTACCACTTTAACCATAATAATATGGTTAAAATTAGGATAATATTTAATTACCATTGGTATTATTCCTATTGCGATAAAAGTCAAGACAAAAAACCCTTTAAACTTACCGATTGTATTACAATAGGCATAGAAGAATGCAAAATTCCACATATTTCAGAACATTGTCCATAGAACACCCCAGGTCTGTTAATGTAAGCAGAAACTTGATTTAATCTTCCTGGGTATGCATCACATTTTATTCCTAAAGCTGGCATAGCAAATGAATGTATAACATCTTCAGCTGTTATTACAAATCTAATATGTGTATCTTCCGGCACGATAACTCTGTTATCTACTTCTAACATTCTTAAGGCTCCTTGTTCTAAGTCGGAATCTGGTACGATATATGAATCAAATTCTATAAATTCTTCACTACCATCTAAGAAATCTGGGTATTGGTAACTTCAATATCATTGATGACCTGCTACTGAAATAGTCATTGAAGGATCATTAACTTCATCCATTAAATATAATAATTTAAATGAAGGGAATGCAATTAATATTAATATAACTGCAGGAGTTATAGTTCATATTAATTCAATTAAAGTTCCGTGATTTAAGTATTTATGAGCTATAGGTGATTTTGTTTCCACAAAATATCTTACTATAGAGAATAAAACTCATCCTACGGCAAATAAGATTAATACTAAATAATACATTATATTGTCATGTAATTCGACTAATCCTTCCATTTGAGGTGTAGCACTATCTTGGAAATAAATACCTCATGCATGTGGAGCATCCAAATGATAAATTAAACTTTCTCTTATCAAATTCATATTTTATCCTAAATTTTGCACGTAATTTTCTTAATAAAGAAGACAATATATTTACGGTGCTCGTTACTCGTACCTAGTAGCTCTAGCTCTTGTGATTGCGATTGCGATTGCTGGCTGCTACTAAACCGTAGTTCGTAGCGGTTGACTTATGATTCCTGATTACTTACTCTGTACTCTGCATTTTGTACTCCGTAGTCTGTAGTCCGTACTCTATACTCCGTACTCCATACTCTGTACTCCGTACTCCGTACTCCGTACTCCGTACAGAGTAAAATATAAAACAAGAAGTCTGTTAAGACAAAGTCAAAAATAAGCCTATGTTCCTACTCCTGTACCTAATAAACTTGTTATAGTAAACCTTAAAACAATGTGATGATTATTATTGGCTTACTTGTTTATCCCTTACAAAGGCAAAGGGGATCACAAGGTCCGCCTCCACCTGAAAATCCACTAGCCCTTACCTTTATTGTTCTCATCGTGATCTGAATCTGAGATATCTTAACGTTTGTTAGAAGGCAATTCAGTGTTAGAGTATTTTCTTTTAAGAGCTCTATCTGGTGAGAAGTTGAAAGAAGTTTCATTGCTTAACTTACAATATTGTAAAGTAGAACCATAAAATGTATAAAAATGATTAGTACCAACTTGATTTCCTCATTTAGCTCAGTAGTGCCCCTTAGCATTCTCTAATTCATCTAGTTTTTTAGAATATGTTTCATGACTAATATATTTATCTTTAAGCTGTTTCAATAAAGATTCTTTAGCCTTTAATTGTTGATCTTCTAACTTATATAAATTCTGATATATATCTTTAACTTTCTGATATTCACCATATTGGTATTTTCTTAACCACATAAGGTACCGTTTACGAATATCAGGATCATCAAATGTTTCTAGCACTTCAGGGGTACACCCATATTTACTAGCTTCTGTAACAAATTCACCTGAATTCTCAGGACTTGGATCAAGATTATTCGGAGTAATATAACCAGAACTACGCCGACCACCTCTAGTTTGACTAGTACCCGAATTATCACCACTAGCTGTAGCATTAGTATTAGAACTACCACTACCTGTAGGATTAGTATTAGAACTACCACTACCTGTAGGATTTGTAGTATCCGAATTACCACTACCTGTAGCATTAGTATTAAAAGGCGGGCTACCAGCCTGATTAGGGCCAGCCCCATTCATAGTCATAACCAAATTAATACAACCTTCTTCTACTATACCCTTAAGCCCTAATCTAGTAATTAACGCTATAAACCCTGTAATAATATATTCATTGAATTCTGTAGGCTCTAAGCTAAAGAATGTTATAATTAATAAAGCTACCCCAAAATATTTGATTAAGCCTACTATAATTAAAACGAAAAATCCGACCAATAGGTTAGCTATTGTAAAATGTTTTAAAATTAATTTTTTCATCATATTTTTATATTAAAATGAGGTTTGATTATTTTACCGTAAAGGATAATGATTACCTCTGACATTATCCTCCCGGTTAGTATGTAGATAATTCTACCTATCTCAACCCCTAGCTTCGCCAGGAGTTGTGTGGATCCTCACCGTCCATGAAAATAAGTTTGCCTTTCACTTTACTTCCCCCTCCAAACACTTTCAAAAAATTTTCGTAGTAACAGCCTGAAACTACGAAAACTTTAATGAAAAGCTTATTCCTGAGCTTGCGCCAAGAGAATATTTTATATATACCCCTGGCATTGAGCATATATTACTAGATTCAAAAAGGGGAACACTACAACCAGTAAATTTACAACCGTTCTACACACATACTAAAATGCTATTAACTAAGATCTTAAAGGATTAAACCATTAGAGTAGTCGACGAACTTACCCTATTCGTAAGGGATGGGATAGTTGTATTTACCCCCTCCTTTAATCCTTTAAGATTGTATAAATACAATACCAGATTATAATCTGCTATCGTAAATATACATCAATAACATTTCTAAAGAAACTATAATATTGAATGGCCCTTCTGCTAAAATGTTTTTTTAAAAAAAATAAAAAAAAAATTATATTATTTTTTTGCTTATTTCATAGTAGCCAAACTCTACTTATTTATCCCTTACAAATAAGGGATCATAAGTAGCCAAAGCCAAAGCCAAACCCAAAGCCTACTTCGTTACTTCGTTACTGTCATTAGCAATGTTGGTCATTACTTCGTTAGCAAAAGCAAAAGCTAAAGCTAAAGCAAAACTAAATTAACATCTTATCGATGTCCTAGGCTAATTTGGTATCCAACCGAACATACAGGTTTACTCCTAATCCTGCTACTTAGTTTTGATCCTAGTTTATTAGCGAAGCGCGAAACCGAAATAGGCTTCGCGCTTCTTTGCGAAGCATGCGAAGCCGAAATAAAAGAGAATAAATAAGTCGGATAGAGAGTTGCCTAGGTTAGGGTCTATTGGATTCAATCAATATCGTAATGATTAAAATACATACTACTACTATACTAAAACCCCCTTTTCTGAGGATCATGGAGGAATCGAACCTTCACTTAAGATTTGCAGTCAAAGTGCAGACCATCTACATCACAATCCTTTTCATTTTCAGTTACAAGTATTCTACACAGAAGTAGGCTAAAAATATATTTATTATAAAAACGCTACATCTTTTCTAGTTAAAGTTATATACAATATTAGATAAATTGCTTAGCTTCGCTGATGGTACAGAAAATATTATTTTGGAGAATAAGTATTAACAAAAGAATTTGATTTATATGAGTCAATTACAGATTGTCTACTATCTATTTTTAATGCATTTTTACCTAATTCAAAAACAAATCCTACAGTAATAATACCAGTAAAAATAAGTACTACAATTAATCCATATATACCTATTATCATTTCACTAACAACCAAAAAGGATATATAACTAAAATGTAAATCTATTATAAATAAACCAAAGCAAAAATAAAGAATCTTTATACCAACGAGTTCTATTTTGTCCCAGAATGAAACCCACATTCAAATATACTATATTTTTCTTGATACGTTTAAACCAAATTTATCATGTTATAAATTAATACATTGATTTTAAACTTATTTTCTATTCGTATTCATCTTATTACGGATTTCTTTTATTTTATTTAATCCTTCTAAGGTTAAATGCGATTTATTTTCCATTAATCTTGTTATTTCACTAAAATCTGATAGGTCTAAATTTTTATTACCTATTAAAGGATATTTAGTAAAAAAAGGAATAATGATATCTTTTATACTAGAAAAATTAGTTACTTTAAAATCAATAGTACCTCTAGAATCTAAACTTGTATTACCACACCCTAAATATTCTATTAAACTTTTTATTAGAGACTCATCTCTAATACTTTGAGTTAATATAAAACTTAATTTAACTGCTTCACCTAATTTAGATGTTTTATTCTTAAAAATAACAACACTAAAACAACCCTCTGCTTCTACAAACCCTGACAATCAATAAGGATTCATTATTTGAGGTTCTTGTACTTCAGGTCTTAAAACAGTAGCAATATTGGGGAAAGCAATACTTAAATCATTATTAGAGCTTGCGCCACCATTATTTATTACAGCCTTTAAAGCTACAAGTTCTAATAATCCATCTTTAGTAAGATGGCTTTTATTTTTTATTAAATTATGGGCTAATTTAAATAACTTATAATCTGATTGTTTTGTAATTAATGGGTATTTATCAAAATGATTTGATTATAATATCTAAACCTGCTAAAGATTCAACACGATATTGTGCAGAGTCCTTAGACATATAGAATACGCTACCTGTGCCGAAAATTCTTTAATGTTACTTAATAACATTATATCTTTTTTATGTAAACTTATTACAATCTAAGGCTACACGTCAACCAGATTTATATTTATTATCTCTTATTATAGTTAATATAAAAGAACCTTCACCATCTACAAAACCTGTGACATAGAAAGGATTTAATTTAGATTCTAAGGTACTAAAATTTCTTTTTAAATTTATAAAGTTAGAAGGGATTTTGGTATGATAACTTCTTTCGAAGCCCACTAGAGTATACCTTAACATTGAGTAAATTTTCTGGCGAAGCCTGCTTCGGGCACAAAATATTCAATGTAACTACCGTCATCGTTGCTCTTTTACAACAGTATTTTTACTTACTATTGACTTAGATCCGCGATATCCCATTGCGTTTTCACTCATCTCTTGGCTTGTTACTATACCTGAGTAATTACTTCAGCCACCTATATATTTTCATATATGGCTTAGTACCAAGAGCTTTAGGGGGTCCCCGGAATTTGGCAGTTTATCCCAATATAATGATTTCCCAGATCAAAGTTTAGGATTATGAGGAGCTAAAACAAAATTAAGAACTAAGAAAAGAAAAGTTAAAATAAGTACAAAAACAAAAAAAAAAGTCATACTAGTCATTAATAATTAAATAAAATTTGTACCAATATGGTACCCATGCTTAATCATTCATTATTTATAAATATAAATAATAATATTACTAAAGTAATAACAGAAATAACAAAAGCCATAGGACTAGCTATAACTATATTATTATGTTTAAACTCTAAAGATTTAATAAAATTATTATATTTATCATAAATATTTCCATATAAAGTTAAATTTTCTAATAAAGGATTAACTTTATATTGTGGTGTATAAAAGAAAATTTCTTTTACAATAGTTAAATAATATACTCCACCAACAACACTAGTTAAAATAGCAATTAAAGTTATAAATATATATCCTTTATCTAAAGCTGCACTTAAAACCATTTGTTTTCCAAAGAATCCTACCATAGGCGGTATTCCCATAAAAGAAAATATTGTAATGGCAAAACTTAAAGCTAATAAAGGATTTATATAAAAATAACCTCTTAATTGATTAACTAACTGGACAGGAGAATTATTTTTATCTAAAAGATCTTCATGCTCTTTATTAGTAGTTATATAACGATAGAAAGAAAATCCTATAGCTATTAATATAATAAAGGCATTTAAATTACTTATAGTATATTGTGTTAAATAAAATATGAAAGCTTGAGTAGATTCTATACTTGAAATACCTAAAGCTAATAACATATAACCAACATGAGATATAGTACTATAAGCAAATAATCTTTTTATTCTAAATTGTGTTAAACCTACAACTGTACCTATAATTAATGAAAATAATGAACTTATTATTAAGCTAAATGTTCAATTAACATCTTGTCCTGCGAAGGAAGAATAAAAGTTATTACTTGTATAGTAAACTAATTCTAATAAGAATATTAATATAGATATTTTAGCTACTAAAGCTACAAATGTTGTAACTATAGTAGGTATAGCGTCATAGACATCAGGAGATCAGAAATGGAAAGGAGCTGCACTAATTTTAAATAAAAATCCTATACTAAATACTAATAAAGCAAAATTTATATAATAAGGTTGATATCAGTAAGTAGAGCTAGCCCCATCACTAATATCACTTATACTATTAATAACATATAAACCGTCTAAGTTAGTAGTACCTGAATTTGCATATAATAAAGCTGTTCCTAGTAATATAAAACATGAACTTAATCCACCTAATAAGAAATAAATTAAACCTCCTGTAGTAGATAATTCAGAATTTCTATATATTGTACTTAATATATACAGACCATAACTTTGTAATTCTATTGAAAGAAATATAGATACTAAATCATTTGTTGATATTAAGAAAACTGCACCTGTAATAATAAATAATAATATTAAAGGATATTCTACTATTTTTAAATGTTCTCCCATTTTATTTATAATTTTTGTTCTGTAATAAATAAATTTATTAAACAATAATTGATTTAAAGAAGAATATTCAGGTACTCATACTTTTCTAGGGTGAAAACTTGTTAATTGTATAATTAATATACTAATAAAATATATAAAAATATGGAAAATTTGAGTAATATTAGTAATATGAAGTAAACCTCCATGTAACCCTATTCCGTTACTTACTAAAGATAAGCTTAATGTATCTTGTAAAATACAATAGACTAAAGCTATAATAGCTACTCTATTGAAAAGTATAGAAATATCTCGTCTTAAAGTAACGGCATTAGAAAGAAGAATAAAAAGTATTGAAGTAATTATCATGTTAAATTTTTATAATCAGAAGGAAAAATCGAATTCCCATTTTTAATTTATAATTTATAATGGCTAGCTACTTTTATTTCGGCTTCTTAGCGAAGCATATTTCATAGAAGCCGAAATAAGAAGTAAGGAAAAAATTATAAGATAAACGTTTTAACCACTTAAACTATACTAATTTTAATTTATATATATGACAATACTTTTTCAGAAGTTTCTACTCCTACTTCGACGAAGTGACGAAGTAAGGGGTGCTAACTTCTGATCCCTTATCCTTTAGTTCTAATCCCTTATCCTTTAGTTCTAATCCCTGTGCTTCTGTGCACAAAAGCACAGAAGCACAGAAGCACAGAAGCAAGGGATAAAGGAGGCAAGTAGTCGGGAAAGCTGCCATAAGTACGCTTATACCCTCCTAACCTGTAAAGGCTAGGAATAACCAGGAGGGAAAATCGAATTCCCATTTTTAATGCATGAAATTAAAGTTTTAACCAATTAAACTATCCGGGTTTTATGCTTTGCAGCTTTTGGCTACTTTTATTTCGGCTTCTTAGCGAAGCATATTTCATAGAAGCCGAAATAAGAAATAAGCTTCGCATGCTTCGCAGAGATAAGGGTGAATACCCTGGTTCGAACAGGGAACATACTGTGCCACAAACAGTCGATCTACCAATTGAACTATATCCACCTTATGTTGGAGTGATTCGAACACTCAATAGTAAATACCAAAAATTTATGACTTACCCATTAGTCTACAACATAATTTAATAAGGTGAACCCGAATTGAACGGATAAGATACTATAATATCGAACAGTCCTAAGCTATTCATGTTTACCAATTTCATCACCACCTTATTAATGCTCGAGATAAGACTTGAACTTATAACCTAAATAGCTTCAATATTTCGCTCGACCAATTGAGCTTCACGAGCTTAAAATGGAGACATCAGGAATCGAACCTGAAATGTTGATATGCAAAATCAAAGTCTTACCAGTTAAACTATATCCCCTATTATTAAAAAAAAAAGTCATACCAGTTAAAGGATCCCCTTGGTAAAGGGGGATATTACATCAATTTAAAAAGTCTTCCTTGTCTTTTTTTTTTGTTTCCAATTTTTACAGCTACCATGTGACAAGACAACTAAAACATTTGCGAGCTTACAGCCTACTTCGTTCTACCACCACCTTACGAATCTGTCCTTGCCCTTACCCTTATTACTGTATACTGTGTATACTGTCTATACTGTAAGTAGGGCAGGGGATATGCATTCCCCCCCCCGCAAACATCTTGTACTACTCAGGCTTTTACTAATTTTGTATCTATATATTCCATCTTTCCTTTCGTACGATCTCACTTTTTCACTTATCAGGCTTGCATACTTAAAATGTATGTAAATAGTTAGTCTACATACCCCCCGATCCCCGATCCAGATCCACCTGTAGTACAAGCTGTACTTACAGTAAGATCCGTACTACCTTTAATTAGTTGCTCAGAAACAGTACGCACTAATTCCCATGGGTAGTATGGGTATAAGAACCTGATATTTATCCGAAGAACGACTCGAACGTTCACGAAATCTCATCAGTATTGTTTAAGAATACCCTGTCTACCTATTCCAGCACTCGGATTTATGAATAAGGCTAAAGTGAGTTGAACACTTATGATTACTGTCATGAGCAGTATACTTTACCAATTAAGCTATAGCCTCTATTATACGGATAAAGGATTTGCACCTATATAATTTAATCATGAGTCAAATATGTTACTATTACATCAATCCGCTTAGACTTAGACTAGGCGGGGTTTGAACCCGCGTATGTAGCATTGAAAGAGCTATGTCTTTACCACTTGACTACTAATCCTCCTTTAACCCAGTGCAAGTATCGCGCTTGCGTCTATTGATTACAAAACAATTGCATTACTTTTATGCTAACCAGGCTTGTAACTATCGGCGGGCTTCCCTAATAAATAGGGACCCGCCTGATGATAGTCGTTTACTTGAGCTTTAGCTAGCGCAGCCAACTCCGTTTGGAGAAAGGGATTATTATTGATGGCGCAAGCTCAACAACAGCCACAAACCCAGAGGGTTAAACCCAGAAGGTTAGTGGTTCATTTTGACTGTTAATTAGCTTGGTTCTTGGTTGGCTTTCCCTATTTATTAGGGAAAGCTACTAATAAATGTAAGATATATTAATAAATAGTTAATTTAAAATTAGTACTTTGTATCTCTTGGCATCGCCTCCTTTCCAAACAAAGCCTATTGCAACATTACATTGCCGTAATATTATATTACGTGAATTAGAAATATCTTAAGGTAAGCTTCGTGCCTATATGCTTTCAGCACTTATCTTTAACTAACTTAGCTTTCCTGCCATGCCTATATATGATGCTCGCTATACGTAATATTACTATTAATTGCACGACACCTCCTGCAATTCCCATATGGAGAATACCCTCATTTTGTGAGGGTACTCATGGGCATTGAAGGCGGCTTACATCAATATTAAAGCTAAAGCCTTAAAATTAAAGTTAAAGCATCTAGAGTAATCTAGATGTTTAACTTTTAGAACTAGG
Source organism: Colletotrichum brevisporum (assembly GCA_030770045.1). NCBI lineage: Eukaryota > Fungi > Ascomycota > Sordariomycetes > Glomerellales > Glomerellaceae > Colletotrichum > Colletotrichum brevisporum. The sequence continues at coordinate 69,345 of JAUGSI010000014.1, forward strand.
TGTATTCCAAGCACACCATATTTTATATATATATATAAAATATAGAAAATGTCGGTCGTATAAACAACAGGTAAACCAGAGGTTAACAATTAATATAACCTAACTTACAGCTAAGTTTTTCCTGTTCCTTTCGTACAAAGGTTAATCCTTATTTTATTCAAATTCCCTCTAGAAGATAGAAACCATACTGTCTCACGACGTATTTAACCCAGCTCATGTAACTTTTTAATCGACGAACAGTCGTACCCTACATAGTTTCTGCATCCATGAGGATAAGTTAAGCCGACATCGAGGTGCCAAACCGCGCACTCATTTTGTACACTCTTGCGCAAATTAGCCTGTTCTACATGTTATCATAATAAATTTTATTTCCATTTTTCACAAAATGGTTCAGACTATGTCTTCATTTTTATTAGAGCTTGCGCCCCCATAACTTATCTAGTGCTTCGATAAAGTACGCCTACCATTTATTTTCCACTTACTCAACCTTTTACTGCAAAAGATCCTACACGACGTTTTGATTGATATAATGAATAAATTACATTAGGTTTATAATAACCTCTGTATGTAACTGTAGATAAACCTTTAAAAGAAGAATCTATATTTTTTAATCCTCCTTTTCATTTAAATTTAAATACAGATCTATCTGCTCTATTACGTTTGGTTAATCTTCCTTTAACTTCTAATCTTACACCTCCTAAATTTTTATATTTAATAGAATTAAATATTATATTTGAGATATTGTTTTCTCTTGCTTCAGAAGCGCTGGCTAAATAATTTTTTTTTAATAGTGAATTTAAGGGATCTCCGCTACATAAATTAAGCTTACGTAGTGAACTCATCCCTAATTTCTTAGCGAAGCCAGCTGGCTTTGTGGAGCCAGCAAGGCCAAGATTTTTCTTTAATATAGAAACTAAACTTAAATTTGGATATTTATTTACTAATAAAGAACTAATTCTAGGTTCATTAAAAGTAGACTTTTCCTGTATTCTATTAACTTGAGGTAATTTAGCTACTTTTAATAAACTATCCATTACATTTATAACATTAAAAGATTTAGGTTTTCTTAATTTTAAACTTAATATTTCAGTAAAAAAATCCGGATGAAAAGCCACAGATTTTAAATTTATAATATTAAATTGTATATTATTATTAAATATTCCAGATAAGATATTACTTAATTTATGTAGGAAAGTATTTCTTTCAAATTTAAATTTATTAAGATAATAGTTTAATTGGTATTTTCTTAATAAATCTAATTTATCAAAATATGAATTTTTAAAAATGTCTACTTAAGTATAATCTTAAATATAAATTAAAACATGGTAAAGATTCAGTTAAAAATTTATATCTAGAAATCAGAAGTTTTTTTTGGTTACCTTCCTGTACCTGTAATGCTATATTATTTACTAATTTAGCAGGCAAAGCAGGAGCGTTCACGTTCACTGCTTTGGTACAAAGTAAGGGAGCATTTCCTCCCTTACTTTCTAAGAGAGCAGAACCTCTAATTTTCTGTTTTAATCCTTTTTTAAAAGAATTTAAGACTTTGTTTTCTCAAAATTTAGATAATTTTACATAACTTTTATAAACCTGATTTTTTTCTGTATTTAGAGTATATAAAGTTATTATAGTTTTTGAACTCGTATGTTTTGTTTCTATTTTACTTACATAGATTTTTTTTAATAATGAACTTCTTGTTTTAGGAGATATAAAATTTGACCCTATAAATTTATTATCTGCAAAATGTAAATTAAAATAACTTCTGATTACTTTATTTGCATTTATATTATCTATAGGTAAATTTTGCATATTTTTTTTATAATATGAATATATAGTGTTTTTTCATTCTTTAGATACAGGAGGTAAATATTTTACTACACCTGAATCAGCCGATTTAATATTAAAAGGTGTTAATTTAAACTCATTATTTAAATTAGAACGAAAAATATTTGCTAGCGAAGCCCGCGAAGCAGCTTGCGAAGCAGGCTGGGGCTGACTGGCTGGCGACGTAGTCGCAGAAGCCAAAGCTTTTGTATTTATAACTTTTGCCTTCATAAAAATAAATCTTATTTCTTTTTATCTTTTTTTTATAAGTGTATGGTAATAAAAATGTTGGGTGTTAAAAAGGATTATTGTTAGCATAACTCACCTTATAGTCGTTGAACGATTTTATCTTATATAATTATGCCAAGATAAATTTCGCTTCAAATCTACTTATATAAGTAATTCTTGAAATTAACCCAATATGTTATCAATAATTAGAGCTCTCTACGACTTAATCGCTGGCATACTTCTGTACTTTGCTTTGCGGCTTGTTTTATTTCGGCTTCGCATGCTTCGCAAAGAAGCGCGAAGCATATTTCATAGAAGCCGAAATAGCCTTCGCTGCTTCGCTAAGTACGAATTACGAACTACGAAGTCCAGAGGCTTAAAATATTGAAGGACAAACATCCCTAGCGTAGCTTTTCCAATAATCCAAGATCTTTCCTTTTTGCATCTTGTGATCCTATGCCCTGCTTACGCAACTGTAAGATTTGTTGTTAATCAAACAGTAAGGCACGAATTAGCCGTTGAGCTTTTCAAGTATTTATCATTATTATTAAGAGGGACCTTGGTCCTCCCTTAATAACTCAAAAAACATTAGAAGGCTGGGGCGAAGCCCAGAGCTCTTCATAATATTTTTTATTATACCGCTACTTTCACTATAGTGAAAATCGTACCTGTAAAATTTCCATCCCTATCTGCAACCAGGGTAGATAAAGATAATCTTAGAAGATTAAATATAGTAAAACTACATAAAACCACAAACAACTTTATAAGAGCGGGGGGGGGGGGTTAGCCCCACCGCGCTTTATAACAAATCATTATTAGACACTCCCTTTTACTCTTTAAGGGGTCTGTGCCCCACATAAACTGTCTCCCAACGATATATTCATTTGCAATCCTTTCTCTTATAAAGTAACCTTTATAAGTTGGGCTTCACACGACCATTAAGATCGACCCCAAGTATGGTGTGAAAATAAAGGATTTTCATTTTTATTAATCAATGTACCTTATCATCTAAAATTTAATCCACCATACCCTATAATTAGTAACAGTAAAGCTGCATAGGGTCTTCTCGTCTAACTAGAGGTAAACTGTATCTGCACAGTTATTCCAATTTCACTGAGTCAATCATAGAGACAGCTGTTGTATCGTTACATCATTCATGCAAGACCGCATTTAACGGCCAAGGCATTTCGCTACCTTAGGACCCTCACGTTAAGGCCGCCATTGACCGGGGGTTCCTTCAATTCCAAATTTTTTAATAATTTAGTTACATCCGTTAACCAGCCGGGATCGGGCAGACATCACACTCAATACTTCGATTGTTGATCTTCTAGCAAAGTGCTGTGTTTTAATTAAACAGTCGTACAACATCATTTTATGCTTCTTCCTCTACCCTACATTCGAGCATTCGAGCACTCCTTATCCCGAAGTTACGGAGTCAATTTGCCGAGTTCCTTTATGATTGTTAGCTCATTTACGCCTTCGTATTCTCTACTAGCTTTCTTGTTTTAGTTTCTAGGTACGGTTACAATTTATTCCGAACAAGTTGATAACATTTACTAGTTTTTCTGTTATATTAACGTTACCTACAGTGTTGTCACTAGCAAATCACTCATCGTTAAAACCTTTCGGTAGTCTTACCACCCGTATACAGCATGATGCATACATAAGGTTAATCTTACAGCCATCTATACATAAAATAAGTTTTACATATAAACCTACAGGTGATAATTGCTATATAACTTAGAGGCCGTTCTAATTGAAATCCATAAGCTTTAGGCGGAATCTCAGTTACGACCTTCCCGATAGCTTTTGGCTACCTGGAAGGCTACCCTCCGTAAGATTTTCTTATTGTTACTCATGTCACCATTCTCACTTGAATTGTTTGTTATATATTACTTCACTGAGGAAATATCTTAATTAAATTCAACGTTCTGCTACCCCACCAAATTACTATTTATATACGGAATCCTTAAATAACTTAAAGATATTCAGAGGAAGCACGGTTTTCTCGCAAAGGTAGTTAGTATATTTAACGTAAAGTCAAATATGGACAATACATTCGTAGTTAGTAATATATTAAGCATATTTATAGTTAGTGTATTGAGCGTATTTTTACCTGTATATAGATATAGTAAAATATGGATAAGGTTTCGTAATATTGCTTCTAGATCCGTTAAATTTTCGATGCTTTTAAAACTTAACAAGCGCTCTATTACGAGATCTTCAAAAATTGGCTGCTTCTAAGCCCATCTCCTTGTCGACTTTAATAAAAACTTTCTTAATTTCACTTAACTAATAATTTTGGAACCTTAACTCTTGTTCTGGGCTGTTTCCTTTGACATACAACCTTATCACTCTATGTCTGATAATTCAAGATCCACTTGCCATTCCGAGTCTACATACTCACCGATAGAACCTTCACGATCCCCCGATATATACAAATCAACATGTTGTTTTAGGCACAGTTGTGACCATAAAATTAAAACATCTTGTCTGAGATTTCAATTCTGTACCTGCTAAGATGTAACTCAAATTGCCTACTGTTATAGGTTTCGCAGAAAACCAGCTATCCTGGTCAGTGTTGTCTTTCACTACCTACCATAATTCTTCGGATATCTTTACAACGATAACCCGTTCGGACTCTAATAATCCTGATTATAGTAAAATCACCAGGCTTCGGGTCTAACTTTAGACACTATTCGTTATTTTAACGATTGGTTTATCTACGCTTTCACTCGCATCTAATGTTAACTAGGTGACCCATTATGCAAAAGGTACGTTCTCACTTATTTATTAAACTCGAACTGCTTATAAAACTACTAATTCTAATCTTTCTCTCATGATACTGTTTCGCTGTCGCTTATGTATTATATTTAGCCTTTGAGGAAGGTTCCCCAACCCCTTACGGGGTTTCATTCAAACAGTTTTTAAACCATTTTACTTAATAAATTTTAGGCTCTATTTTCACTCACGCGAATTGCTATAGAATCTCTTTTTGATTTCTTTTCCTGAAGTTACTAAGATGTTTCAATTCACTCCGTTTAGTATAAAATTTCTCTTAGGTTACTTAAATCTTGTCCGTTAGTTCTCTTAATTAGGTATGGTATGCCATCTCATCGTTTTAGGGTACAACCTATATTGATCTTTACGAGAAAAATCATGTTCCCTTATTACGGGCTCATATCCTTTAGTGCTGCTAACAGACTACTCAAAGTTTGATACATGATATAGGTAATATTTTTCAATTATTCTACTATTAATAAACAATAGATATTGTTTAAAATAAACATATTGTTTATAGACACGCATATATCTATAAAAAATAGATATTGTTTAAAATAAACAATAAATATGTTTATAGATATATATACATCATAATACAATAAGCCCTCATAAAAGACTTATAATATATTTTCATAAATTATAAATCCTTTAAGGACATAAAAGACTTATAATATATTTTCATAAATTATAAATCCTTTAAGGACATAAAGGACTTATAATATATTTTCATATATTATAAGTCCTTTAAGGACACGTAATCTCGTTTCCTTTAAGGACACGTAATCTTATGTCATCTCCTCATATAAATAAGTCTTCATAAAGACTTATAATATATTTTCATATATTATATGTCCTGTTTTATAATAAAGATTTATAATATATTTTCATATATTATATATCCTGTTTTATAAAAGACTTTTGTATATAATAAAGACTTATTAGTCTTAAAAGGGAGTAGCTTTTTTCACGGTATAACGAATATTTAAGACTAAGCCCTTTTAATACATAGCTAGAAATCCTTAATAGTTTCTTTGTATACTTAACATATTTTCTCATATAAATATATGTTCTATATCCATTATACTTAAATGTAATTATATCAGATTATTGCGGTTCGAACGCAACTATTCTCCTTCCCAAAAGGAGCGCCTAACCAACCCGGCCCTAATCTGTTTGCTTTTCTTAATTTCTTTCTATACTTACTTTGCATACTACTGGCTGCGTAGCCCGCAAACTACTTGGCTGCTGGCTTTGCAGCCTTCTATGAAATAAAGCTAGAAGCCAGCCAGCGAACCCCGGCTGACTTTTACGACGTAGTACCCTACCGTAATAAATAAACCAAACCTGAAGTCAGTTTTGCTTTATCCTGCAAAGCGCTACGTAGTCAGCTTACTTCATAATAAGTAAGGGACCATAAGTAATAGAAATAAATAAAAAGTAAATTGTGTCCAGAGAATAGGGGATTCGAACCCATGATGAGGGAACCCCATACCAGTACTCAAGGCCGGCACTTTAAACCACTCAGTCAATTCTCTTTTTTTTTTCTTTTTACGGCTGTACATACTACATCAGCCTGCTTTATTCATTACTTTGTAGAGATCAGACTACGTCGCTTTATCCCTTGCTTTTACTTCTATTTCTTATTTCGGCTTGTTTAGCATATTTCGGCTTGTTTGAGAAGCCGAAATAAAAGTAGCGAGAAGCTTCTATGAAATAGGCAGGGTTATGGCGAAGCATGTTAAGAAATAACCCTCACCTAATTCTTCTAAGAATCGAACTTAGATCTCATTCTTATCAAAAATGCAGGACTTTATCATTGGGTTAAAGAATTATTCAAGAGTACTCAGACTCGAACTAAGAATTCGGAGGCGAAGCTCCTTGTTTTGCCATTAAACTATACTTTTTTTAAGGAATAAGTGACTCGAACACTTAACCTACCGTGTGTAAAACGGTTGCTCTACCATTGAGCTGTTAACTCTCTTTATTTTTTGGTTTTATAGTAATTACTATTGCAATCATCATAGCTAATAATAAAATAAAACTTGCTAATAATAATCACATACTGTGACTTGTATATAATATATTTCCTATTGTAGATATATGACTTGTTTCTATTAAATTACCATCTCAACTACTACTTGTAGCAAAGTATAAATCAGAACCTCCAGCTGAGTCTCCCGCTACAGCTATTTTATTATTAAATAATTTTTCTGTACCGGCTACACTATTTAATGAAGAATAGTATAACACATTATTTAAGGCGGCTACGTAGTCCCCACCCTTATTAGAATTATTTAAAATTGCTAAATCGTAAGGTAAGAATTGGAAAACTAAATAATTAAAAAAGATTGTTATAAATAATGCCAAAGGTATACTATTTTTAGTATTACTTTGTAACTCACTAACTCTAATATTAATTAACATTAAAATAAACAGAAATAATATAGAGACTGCTCCTATATATACTATTAAATAAGATAAACCTATAAAATTTAAACCTAATAATATTAAATAAGATGATACACTCCCAAATAATCCTATTAAAAACAGAACAGATACTATCGGATTTTTACTTACTATTGTTAAAATCGCACATAATATTGCAAATATAGATACAATATCTAAAGCTCCTGTTTTAAACCCACTAGTATATATTTCATCTATGATAAATAAATTTGTCATTTTATTATTAAATATTTTACCCTAATATAAGGAAAATTTTACAAGACTAAATTTAGCCCGCCTTAGGTAGTCCTTAGCGAACTAGCGAAGCCAGCGAAGCAGGACTACCTAAGCCTACATGCCTTACTTTTAGCTTTATATTGCAAAGCGCAAAGCGCAAAGCGCAAAGCGCAAAAGCGACTTGTTATGTTCTAGCCAGGCTGGCTACGCAGAAGTAAGGGTTGCAGGCTACGCAGCCAAGTAGTATGCACGCGGAAAGAAGACGACTCGAACGCCTAAATGTTTTCACACAATATTTAGCAAATATCTTGCCCTACCTATGGCTACCTTTCCTATTGTTATTAGCTCTGCCTTGCCCACTAAAAGAATATTCCTGGCTAGGCATACTTTTGATCCCTTACTTAGCGAAGCAGCGAACCCTATTTTATAGAACCCTCTTTTATAGAACCCTACGAATGCTTTGCACAAGAAAGTAAAAAGTAAAAGTAAGGGATAAAGCCTATAGCTAGTAATCTAACTAACTCGGGGTCGAACTAAGTCGGCATCGAACCGACATCCCTTTTCGTGACAGGAAAAGTCTTTACCAATTAAGCTATTAGTTCTTATATTTACATCTTTACGGTTAGTCGGAATCGAACCAACACACTCTGTTTGGAAGACAGTAATCCTACCATTAAATGATAACCGTTTGAATATTTTTTTTTATTTTCATTACATTTCTATTATATCCATAGTATAATCCAATTGAGGATGGTATATAAACCATCCTCAAATATAATTCAATTGATGATGTTTATAAAACATCATCCATAAAGTAATAATATTCATAAATACAAGTAGTATTTACCAATTAAAAACCAAAGTCAATAGAGCATCCCACATTTCTAGCTGGTCTGTTAGAAATTAAAATTATGAAATTTTATAAAATTTCATCCATAAAGTCACAATATTCATAAATACAAGTAGTATTTTCCAATTCAATTACAAAATCAATTGGACTTCCCTCATTTCTAGATGGTCTGTTAGAAAATTCCACTTCATTAACCATAGTTTTTAATGAACCAGATGAGGAAGGACCATCTCCTCCTGCAGAAGTACTAGGTCCACCTCCACCTGAAAATCCACTAGGCCCACCTTTACCGTTATCGTTCTCGTCATTTGAATCTGAGATGTCTTGACGCTTATTTGGACCTAATTCAGTATCAGAAGCTTTTCTCTTACCAGATGTTACAGGGATATTGGATTCAGCTTCAGCTTCAGCATCAGTTTGAGCTTTGGCTTCAGCTTCAGCTTCAGCTTCAGCTTGAGCTTTGGCTTCAGCTTCAGCTTGATCTTGAGCTTCATTATATTCTTCAATATCTTGGAACTCATCTTCTAACTCTTCTTCTAATTGTTTTAAGGCTTTCATATCTTCCTCATCAGAAGAACTATGTCTAAAGAACGTGATAATCTGCTTTTATCTCCTCTTTAGCTTCATCATCTCCTTATAGCCCATTTTAATTTTTCCAGATCTTCATCTAAACGTTCAAGTTCATTAGTTGTACCATCATAACCACTTTATTTGGCACGTCGTCTTCTGAAACTTCTAGGCTCATCAGCTTATGATACCTTTGCCTTGTTTATTTGTTTAACTTCACCTTTACTTTAATTTATGATTGGGAGTCCTCGGCCATTTTCCTTGTTTTGATTATATTTTGATCGTCATTTTATTGCTGTTCTCCTTATACCTCATACTTTCAGCAAGACTTAGCCTCCTGAGTTTTAAATGATCACATTGACTGTTTTATGGAAGAATATAATTGCCTAATTCATAGGTCTTCTTAATCAATAATTAAAATTTGACTATTTTTTATAAAAGCATATCAATTCATTCAATATATATTTCTTTACTAATCCACAGCCTTAAGACAGAAAAGAAATATGTATAAAACTTTTTTTATTTTCATGGCTTTCACTTTTCAATATTTAAATAAGAAAAAAAGAAAACAAGAAAACTTAATATTATAATATTATTATAAAAAACATGCCAAAAGTAAGCAATTAAATTTATACAAATTATTATTTTTATAAAAAATAATAATTTGTATAAACGTTCTGCATCATCAAAAAAAAAAAATCATAAATATCTTTTATTGACGACTTCAAGGTTCTCCTTCATAGGGCATAGGGAGGCCTTTGTAAAATTAGGATTTATGCACAGACACCCTTTTAATTGCCTGATTGCCAGATTGGCTGATTTCCTAATTGATGTCTTAATTGATGTCTTAATTGATGTCTTTTTTCGGTAATGGGTAAAGAGGTAAGCAAAGTATTGTAAAGTACTAGTATTAATATTAATAAGTAACTAATAAAACTGCTACTAAATTTAAATACTTGAAAATACATTACAGAGTAATATAATTATCGTAATATAATGCAGATAATTATTCCCGATTTTGCCCGCTACACCCTTTACCCGGTGCTTAGCTTTACATTTGTACTGCCCTTACTTGTGTTTAGCTTTGCACTTTTATTACCTTTGATATCTGTCTGATTTGAACAAACATATTAGGATAAATCGATAAATCCTTTGTATTACCCATTATACTAAGATACCCCTTTTTTCTTACTAATTTTATGTCTAGCTTACCCGACTTACTTTTTCTTTTAAAAATGTATAGCTTCGCAGCTTCGCAGCTTCGCAGCTTCGCAGCTTCGCAGCTTCACAGATATTTTTTTTTTTATTATTCATTACATTTCTAAATGTACCATATATATAAAAATGATATATATTTATATATATCATTTTTATTAAATCTATTTTTCTATGAAATAAGCGAAGCTTATTTCATAGAAGTATAAAGCCTTATTTCATAGAAGCATTCGCACAAAAGATTCAATTATCTTTTACTTAACTTTTCTCTTTCTTTGCGAAGCCAACTATGGTAGTAGCTTTAAATCTCTTAAATACTTATTTAGAAGAACTAGTATTTATATATTTTGCAGTATTTTCTACTAAACTAACAAAAGGTACTATAATTAAGAAGTATGAGAAATATAAAACAGTCGAGATTTGTCCTAATTCTATAAACGGAGATTCCACATGTTTAGCTCCTAATTGCATTAATATTAAGAAATTAGCTACAAATACATAGAAGAATACTTTACTTAATGGTCTAAATTGGGTAACCTTTAGATTCACCTAAATCTGTATAAGGTAATATTAATATAATTAATATAGCACTAAACATAGCAAGAACTCCTAATAATTTATTAGGTATAGATCTTAATATAGCGTAGAAAGGTAATAAATATCATTCTGGAACTATAGCAGCTGGTGTTTGCATAGGGTTAGCCATTATATAGTTATCACTATCTCCTAATACATTAGGCATGAAGAATACAAATAGGCTTAATCCAAATACAAACATAAATATAGTAATTAAGTCTTTAAATAAATAGTAAGGAGCAAAAGGTATTCTGTCGTAATTTCCAGAAATACCTAATGGGTTACTTGATCCTACTGTGTCATGTAAAGCGATTAAATGCATTAAAACTAATGCAGCTAATACGAATGGTAATACAAAGTGTAAAGCAAAGAATCTGTTTAAAGTAGCGTTATTAACAGAGCATGTGTGTTGGTAGTCACCATAATTCAAAATTAGAATTACTCTCACTACACTCAATAAATTTCTTTATTGATCGGACTATATCTTAATCTTTTTAATAATTTGATGGTATATTTATTTTTTGAGAATATCTAGAGATTGTACGTAATTGCTTTATTCATAATATATATTGTAATTTTTTATAGCCTAATAATTTAACTGGTGATTTATCTAAAAATTTAATAATATTTTCTATTGATCTTACACTCGTAACTTTTAATTTAGAGTTATTTGTTTTATCTAAATAAATAGCTACAGTAAAAGATAAATATTTACGTATAGCAGAGATAATAATATCACCATTTGTTTGACTTATTTCAAAACTTGCTATCAAATAATTGTCTAAAGAGCTAGATTTATAAATACTAAAGCAACCTTCTGCTTCTATAAATCCTACCAATCAAGCAGGGAAATAATATGCACTGATTATGGATTTAATATCATTTAAAGGCTCATTACTTCTAGTATATTCCTCTAAATCTTTAGAATAAATTATACCTGAAACTAAAGCATTTCTAAATCTTAAATAATCATATTGTTTATTAGAAAACATAGGGTACTTATCGAAAATAGGTAATATAAAATTAATTAAATGATTTTTGTCTCTAATTCTTAAAGATATCATTTGGCAACTATCACCTCTTTTTCTAATTCTTACAATTCCTACTCCTAATAAACTTTTTAATTTATATATAAGTTTAGCATCTCTAATGGATAATTCTATGCCCAACTCATATGTTAAATATTTTCCTTTCTTGGTTATTGAAAAGAATCCATCACCTTCAAATAAACCTACAACATAAGCGTAGGTAAGATCTCCTGCATGTAGTCTCTGAGAGGCTTCTGAAGTAGAAATACTTCTCACCCCGGCTGATTGTCTCCATGTCATTGCAATTTTTACGCTAATAATTAGTAAAATAACTAAGAATAAATCGTATGCAAATCCTAATATGGGAGATTTTCCAGCATTAAGCAGAATTTTTAACAATATGTTACCATACTGTGGTCCATCTGTATATAAACCTCCTCAAACGACAATTAAGAGCTTGCGCCTCGTATAACATTTAAAATTATACCTTACTTTGTTTACAAAGTATTTAGACTATATCTTAAACCTAAAGATTAGGTTTTGGGGGTATCGTGTCGAGCTTATTGTTGGTATTACTCACTCGTTAGTCGTTGAACGCTTTTAATCCTTTAAATTATACCGAATTAAATTCCGCTACAAATAATCTAATAAACCGGAGGATGTTTATTAAATGTTCTTGTAATTTTCCCCATTTGCCTCTAAAACATTAATGTTTATGAGCTCCTACGTAGTACGTAGTATACAGTTATTAATTTATTATTTATATTATTATATTTTCTTTAAGAGGGATAATTTAATTTATTATACCGGGAACTAACACGCAAATTATTAAGTCAGGTTGCATATTGAATATACTTTAATCCTATTAAAGGATGTAAACCTGAAAATGAAAAAAAATTTATAACTTTTTGTATATCAGCTTTAGAACTAACACCGAATTGACTAAAATTATTTGTGGTATTTATTTTTCTATCTGTATTAAAGATTAATTTAAATGCTTCAAATAAATTAGTATGTAATCTCTGTTTTAGTTGATAACAACCATCATTATTGCATTTTATAAAAAAAGAACCTTCTGAACATGTAAATCCTACAATTCAATTTTTAAAAAAATGTAATAATGTATAATCAGCAGGATTATCCGGTAACTTAAAAATAGTAGGAATAGATGAAGGTATTTCATTATACATCTTAATATCTTTTTCTAATATATACATAGATAAATTAAATTGATCTATTCTAGTATCAGTTAAGAAAAAAATATTATGGTACAATAATAAAGGAAATAATACTTCTTGCAGATCAGTTCTATTAATTACTAATTTACAAGTTGGACTTCTTAAATCTTTATAAATATTTATCTTACCTAATTTTAAGACAGAATGAATATATTCTAAAGTAGATAAATCATCTAAATGTAACGATATAACTAATTTAATTGCTATATATCCTTTTGGTGTTTTAGTTATTTGAAAATAACCATCTCCATCTATTAGTCCTACAAGAAAACTTAAAAATGATGAAGGAATTGATAAGTATTCTTCTTTATTCATTCTTAAAGCTTTATTACTTTTTTTCAAAGCATTTTTATTTACAATACCTATAGTAGGTAAAGAAATGCTTTTAATTTGCTGATAACATAACGGTACTAAAGAAAATAAAATAATAACGATCATTTCTAAATTAATAATTACTGTATTGTTTGTTGACTCAACGATATCTTGTCCAATTCATGGGATAGCACTTATAAGGTTAGTAATAACTGTAGCAGCTCATAATGACATTTGCCCAAAGGGTAAAACATAACCCAGGGAAACCTATTCCCATCATAGCTACAAGTATAATAGTACCTATAACTCAAACTAATGTTCTAGGAGCTCTGTAAGAACCGTAGTATAGACCACGACCTACGTGTAAATAAACTAAGAAGAAGAAAGCCGAAGCTGTATTACTATGTAAATATCTTATTAATCATCCATTGTTAACATCTCTCATAATATGTTCTACAGAGTTAAATGCTTCTGCAATACTTGGGTTATAGCATGGCTAAAGTTATCCGTAACTATTTGTATACCTAAACAGACTGCAAGTAAAGAACCGAAATTTCAAAGATAGCTAATATTTGTAGGTTGTGATGTATCTATAAGATACGAATTAGCTAATTTTAATAAAGGATGACTTTTTAAAATTCTCATTTTTTATTTGTAAAATTTTTTGTGTTTAAGGTAATAGGGCTACGGTACCCTGAACTGTCTATCAGTCCATTAATTAATAATTTGAAAATAGATTTCTTTTTTGTGCAAAGCATGCAAAGCATAAATAATACACTATTAATTTGCTATTCCTTTAATTAAAAATAGGAAATAAGAGTAATCATCTCTGTTACTGTTACCTAACTATAATGTAGTATATACAATTAAATTATGGGGCCGACCAAGTCGGCCACTAATAACGATATGGTTAAACAATGAGCTTTTCGCTCACTCGTTTAACGAAGTAGGCGAAGCACGCTAGCAAAAGCCAAAGTAAAACCAAATTAACATCTTATTGATGTCCTAGGCTAATTTGGTATCCAACCGAACATACAGGCTTACTCCTAATCCTTGCTACTTAGTTTTGATCCCCTGTGCTTGTTAGCGAAGCGCGAAGCCGAAATAGGCTACTTTGCGAAGCATGCGAAGCCGAAATAGGCTTCGCGCTTCTTTGCGAAGCATGCGAAGCCGAAATAAAAGAGAATAAATAAGTCGGATAGAGAGTTACCTAGGTTAGGGTCTATTGGATTCGAACCAATATCGTAATGATTAAAAGTCATATGTATTACCATTATACTAAAACCCCTTAAATTAAAACCCCTTTTTTGTTTATATTTTTAAATGTTATAAATAACTAGTCATTAGACACTAGCCACTGCCCAGTAGCCAGTACCTAGTACCGATTAACCACTACATTATGATCAATCCACTTGTTCAAAATTTATTTGTCTTAATATAGATGAAGTCTGAATAGAATAGGCTACTCTTATAGCATCTGTAATAGTAACTGTTGGATTTCTATCCATATAGCTTTTAGCTGTAGTTCAAGGACTTCTGTACAGAGAATTACTTAAACCTACCTCATTCGGCTTGTATAACTTGTTAACATCTGCATTAGCAGATTCATACACACCTTCACTCATTTTGATTACAATAGGCTTACCAAGCATAGCATCAGTTATATAATAAGGATTATATTTTATATGACAATCCTCGGACATTTCTATAAAAACTACATCTTGATTATATCAATCCTGAACTACTGCAGGCTTAATATTTTTTTTAATATTAAAAAAAGAATAGTACTCTTGAGAATAGTCACCATGCTCCGCACTCATATATTTTACTGATGAAAGTATAACACGGCCTTTTAAATCCCCCCATGTATCATTTATAGTAGTCTGTAGTAACGTATCAAAATACTTAAAATTATGGTGTTCGAATAAAGGTATAGTAAATTTTACGGTTGAAAACGGAAAAGGAACAAAATTTTCCGGTTGTGTTCGCATATCAGAGAAATCCGGTAAAAGATAGATAAATTGCATAGGAAGTATAGCATTATCTTCCGCCCTACGTATAAATGCAATACGGTCCTCAAAAAGTCACGACTTTTGATATACGAACTCTAAGCAATTAATCTCGTTACGAGTTAATCTCTTGTTAAGCAATTTATGTTTAACATCTTTACCATCCATCATCTTAAGTACTTCAGTCTTGGAAGACCGAGCTATATTAGTCAACTCCCCCTCCAGGTTATTAGCTCTAAGGTGAAGATCTCTGTTTAAGAAATGGGTTTTTCACTCCCCATTTGTCTCATTACAAAGCACAGGGCTTACAGATCAATTTAAAATTGTTTTATAACAAATATTAAGTTTTTCAAAAAAACAATCAATAAATTGAGTTTTAAAAAAGTCAAAAAGAATGAATCTCGCTGTCAACAGTTCAATACCAATTGTTGCAACATGGAACTCACCAGGTATTAGACTAATAAGCCAAAGTAAGACACTTCTAAGTAATAAGGAAGATATGACAAAACTCAAAACCAGTTTAAATGTGGTTTTATTAGTTTTTACTACTGCCAAGGTAATTATTAAACTTAACAAATGAGCAATAATTACTATAATTATTAACTTTCCTACCTCTGAATTTAAAAAATCGAAAGCTCAATTTAGAAAGTTTGAAAGAGGATAGGCTGATTTATTCAAAAAAAAGAAATTTTGAAAAAATGGGGTTATATACTCATATAATTTATTAAAACTATATATAAACGTCGCTGTTATAAATAAAAGCTTAGTGTGGAATAGTCCAAATATTAGCAGCTCATACAATGAAGTATGTCTTTTGTTAAATTTTAACTTAACATAATAAGAAAGGGAAACAAAGTAACCAAGTAGCATTAATGTAAAAATGCATACCTGAGTATAATTAGTTTCTAAAAAATTAAATAAAAAATCGAAGGCTAAAAAAAATAAATTGTTATAACTTTCCATAAATATTGTAAAGTTATCTAGTGGAGCCTTCGAGTCTGCCCCCGAAAACATTACTTTAATACCAAAACCCAATTGTTTAATATCCACTTTAAAAATTAAAGGTATATTACTCTTAAAGGAAAATAAAAATTTTTCCTCGGTAAATAAAACATTCTTTCACATAGATAAAAGCATACCTATACCTATAAACAATACAGGTAATCTAGGACCCTCAGTAATAAATGGATACATAGAGAAAAAGCCAAACAACATCAACAAAATGTCAATATAGAATCCCACCTTCAAATCCTAAATGATGGTTATCTGTTAAGTGGTAAGCATATATTCTTCATAACCCTACTCCTATAAATAAAGTTCCAATTATAACATGTAATCCATGGAATCCTGTACCAAAGAAAAAACATGTACCATATGCACCATCACTAATAGTGAAAGCAGATACAGAATATTCTATTCCTTGGAAGATTGTGAAGACCACAGCTAATAATACTGTAGCTATAGCTCCATATAAAGCTCCAGCTCTTTCTCCTTTAATTAAAGCATGGTGACTATAAGTAATTGTAGCACCACTAGATAATAATATAATTGTATTAAGTAAAGGTAATTCAAAAGGATTAACAGGATCTATACCTTTAGGTGGTCACTGTGCCCCTAATTCAACTGTAGGTGTTAAAGCGCTATGGAAGAACGCTCAAAAAATAGCTACGAAGAATAATCCTTCAGATACTATAAAAAGAATTATACCTAAACTAAGTCCTTTTTGAACAGCTAATGTATGATTCCCTAAAAATGTACCCTCAGCAATTATATCTCTAAATCATAAAGTCATAGAACTAATAATTAAAAATATACTTATATAAAACATTATATATGCGCTTTCAAAGTTATGCATAGCAAGTGCACCATTAAAAGTTACACAAAATAAACTTATACTACAGTATAAGGGTCAAGGAGATGGTGATACTAAATGAAAAGGATGATCTTGAAAATTACTTCTGGATAAATTTGTCATATTTTTTATTTATAATTGATGAACAGCTTAAAATCTATTTTTGGTTTTGGGGCTGACTGGCATCAACCTAGCACTATATAAATATAGTACTATATAAATATAGTGCTATCGCCCCTGGTTGAGACACTAGCCTTTAAGAGGAATCGAACCTCTATCATAATATTAACAGTATTATGCTCTACCGTTGAGCTATAAAGACTTTAGGAGACAAGAGATTCGAACTCTTAAAGCAGAAAATTGCTATTGAGTTTACAGCTCAACCCTTTTTGCCAATAAAGGAACTCTCCTTAATGTATAAAGAAATACGCTGTTACGCAATAATAGTTACGTAACAAGGTAAGAATACATATTACGTAAGTTAACCTTAATAATATTAAGTTAACTTAAGCTAATTGTTTTTTTGTATACACATCTTTTTAAAGTTTATAACCCCGTGCAACTTCCACTACACGAACCATATTTCGACTTAACACTAATCAGCGGCACGCATACGAAGAAATCCATTCTAATATTTTAAATCCTATTTTTATTGCTTCAATTTATACCTTTAATAAAGGTAGGCATTACAAGCAATAAATGCTAATAATGGCTAGACTATGTCTTAACCAGCTATTAGCCATAAAAAAGCAAATCGAAACAGAAGAGCAAACTTATTGCGTGGTCCCCTTTCAGCATGCGACGAGTGGTTAGTACCAATCCGAGATAACATTCACCGTGACATGGTGATTCACGATTACTAGTAATTACTTATTCATATAGTCGAATTTCAGACTACAATCCTTGCATATTTTATATCCTCTTTTTTGAGATTAGCTAAAATTCACATTTTCGCATCTCTTTGTTAAGGACTACGTGGCACGTCTATAGCCCACAACATAAGGGCCATGATGACTTGTCTTTTTCCTTCTTATCTTTTCCGGTTTTAGGAGAGAGTGCTTTATAATCATTCTATAAATAAAGCAAAGGATTCTGTTAATTTCATGGAAAAACCATAGTTTCACAACATTAACTGAAAACAGCCGTGCAACTCCTGTATCTATAAAATAGATATTCAAGTTATGGTAAGGTTTTTCGTGGATCATCGAATTAAATAACATACTTCACTACTTGTGTCAGAAACGGTCTAGTGATTTCAGTTTCTGCCTTGCGGCTTTACTCTTGAGGTGAAATGCTTTCATTTTCATTTATAAAACTAAACCTATAATCTAGTTCATGGCATTCATCATTGTCTGCAAAGACTACTGGGGTGTCAAATCCTGTTCGTGCCCGATGCCTTCGTCCTTCAACGTCAGTTATTACATAAAAGACAGCTTACGCCTTTACCAGTCCTTTTGGTATCACAGAATATAATCTCTCCACCTCAAGTACGGTCTCCTCATAACTCTAGTCAAGTACTTTTTTAGATATTTTGACCGTTTGGGTACCCTTTAAACCTATTTAATATGAATAATGCTCGTCTCCTACGTATTACCGCGACTGCTGGCACGTAATTGGTCAAGACTTTTATACATATTATCATTATTAATACGTACTTAAAACTTTATTTTAGTTGTTACAATTCTTTTTCGTTTACCCAAATTGCCAGTTCAGCCGTTAGGCCATTGACCAAAATTCCCCACTGCTGTACAACATTTGCGTTGGGCTTTTTTCAGACCCAATGTGACCGATCAACCTTTCAGTTACGGTTACGAGATAAAGTCAAGTAAAGCATTACCTTTACTTTCCTCAGTATTGGTGTACCGAGTATCTCGACGATATTAATTTTCTGCTCAGAGCGGTTTATACGCCTTTATTAATATGAGGGATCTTTTCAATTTCCCTCACTCCAAGGTAGTGAAAATATCATATACTCACCTGTACACCACTTATTAATTAAATTATTCATTAAATTAATCGTTCGATTAGCATGTGTCAAGCATTTGGACAGCATTCATTCAGAGCCATCACCAAACTCATCTATATATTTTTTGATGTTTATGTTTTCTACAATTACATCTCTAATGAAACCATACTATTATTTTTTATTTAGGGTAGGTATAAGCTCTTCTTAGGTAGTATCTTAAATAGATTATTAAATCTAATATAACTTGGCTGCACGCATACTTCGTCAGCTGACTACGTAGCCAACCCCCCCCTGCATGCAGCATGCCAGGACCAGTAGTATAGCAGGGTACAGCGAGGGTTAGTTATATGATAAATCTATTTTTTTTAGGTGTAATTATTAGCTAATTTAGACCATGGATACTTTATTTTCTGTCCCTTTTCCCCACTAAAGGCACTAAAGGGTTGCTTGCCCGGCTTAGCGAAGTAGGGACGGGAATGGATCAAATCTACTTTTTTGCTGCTTCGCTTTATTTCGGCTTACAGTTGAAATATGCTTCGCTAAGAAGCGCGAATAAGAAATAAGCCAGCGGAGCCAGCGGATAGCAGAATGGCTCCTGGCCACATCTAATCGATCGGTCCCCCGCCTAAAACAAGTTGTATTGGCTTATTTGTCCGCGTTAATGATTTTAATAATTTATTATAATAATTAGCTTTATTATAATAAAACCCCTACTATAGAATATAGTAACCTTTTAAATTTTGATATTTTCTCTAATATTCACTTTTTTCATATAATAATTAATTATCTCTACATTAAATTTGAGAACTTTAACCCTTTTTTACCACTAAAAATTTGTTTATATATTATATATTATATATTATATATTATATAGTACTTTATAAATATTAGGCGGTGTACTTCTTAGCGAAGCCTATTTCGGCTTCGCTAAGAAGCTGCGAAGCAGCGAAGCCTAGACCACGTCGCTTTATCCCTTACTTTTACTTCGCGATGCCGCGAAGCTTAGCGGCTTCGCTAAGTATACCCGGTAGCGACTGAATCGCTACCTGGATTTATCTCATTCCAGATTCGAACTAGAATCAGAATATTAGAAGTATTCTGCTCTACCATTGAGCTAATGAGACTTAAATTAATACCCATTTACTATTTTTTTATTGTTTAATAGCCTGGTACCTGGAACCTGGCTGCTTTATCCCTTACTTTTACTTCGCGAAGCCGCGAAGCCGTAAGAAGAAATCAGAAGTATGTGACTACGTCATAAAGCAGCCTGAGGTAGTAAACATTAAATTTTATTAATGTAAATCTAATCCGTCTTTTATGTAACCGCTAGTTAAAACTACAAATACTTGAGCTTGTATAAATGCAATACCTAATTCTAAACCAGAGAAAGCAATTATAAATGCTAAAGGTACTAAACCTAAAAAGAAGAATATAAAACCTGTTTAATATTATAAGTAAATCCAGCTAATATATGTAATAACATGTGACCTGATATTAGCTGCTAATCTAAGTCCTAAAGAAATATTTCTAGCTAAGTATGAAATAAATTCTATTAACACTAATAAAGGTAATAGCTAAAGGACAACCAGCAGGTACTAATAATGAAAAAGAATTTTAAACCATGTTTTTGGAATCCTAAGATAGTTGCACCTAAAACGATAGTGAAACTAAGAGCAAATGTTAAAACAAAATGGCTAGTTGATGAAACTGGCGGACAACACGGGAAGTCTGGATAGACTGCCGTGGTGGACTATATCTTAATCACTTAATTGTTATTGTAAAACAGGGTTAAATGATCTTTCACATGTAGTCTCTGAGGATCCCACTCATAACATGGCTGCTATTTTGGTTTCCTGCTGATTGTTCATTGTTTCATCCTTAAGATTTTAACCACAAATGAAGTAATAATCGGTACCTAAAGGCATTAGAAGTTTCCAGCATATAGTGAAATTTGTTGTATTTTATTATTATTTATCTATGATATTACAATTATCTAAACAGTTATTTATTCTTCTTTTATTGTTACTCTCTTTCTATTCATGTTACTTTGAATTAGTTTTATTGTTTCTTGCGGAGCCCTTCATTATTTAAATGAGCTTTAGATTTTATTAGTTTGGCTATTTCTACAAAATCATTAATCCTCTTTTTAGTTCCTAATAATGGATACTCGTTTAAGAAAGGTATTAACTTATCATTTATATCTGAAAAAACTGTTACTAGGAATTGACCTTCATTACGTGTTGGTGTTTTGTAATATCTACCACAATTTAGATAAGTAACTATATCCTTTAACAATACTTCATCTTTAATATGTTGAGTTAATGAAAATCTTAAACTAACCCTGCTACTATTTTGAGTTATAACTTGGAAACTACCTTCAGCCTCTATAAATCCTCTAATTCAGTTTAAGTTCTTAATCTTAACATTTAAAGTATTATATGTTACTGAAGGTCTCACTACTGCAAAAGCAGTAGGGAAACTCTCTTTAAACTTGTCTGATAGACCTCAGTTTAATGTAGCTTTAATTCCTACTAACTTCAATATACCTTCTATAGATAAATGCTCTTTATTCTTTATCATAGTTATAGCTTGTTTAAATAGAAGATAATCTGCTTTCTTTTGAGTTATTAAAGGATAACTATCAAAATGATCTGTGATTATTTGTAAATTTTTTAAAGAACTTACACGATATTGCATAGAATCAACTCCATGTTTATATATCTTTCCTGTTTTAAAAGTTCTTTGTATAGCTTCTAATAATTTAATATCCTTATTGTGTAAAGATATACTAAAAATAGGCTTAACTTGTCAACCAGTTAAGCTTCTATCTTGTTTAAATATTGAAAGAGAAACAACCTTCTCCATCTACAAATCCTGTAATGTAATCAGGATTAAGGTAAAAGGTATTTTTATTGTTAAAACTATATCTAGGACTAGCCTTAGATATATTTATTTGTCTATCTGACTGAAGAGAAGAATATGATTGTATTTGAAATGCCAGGTTATGATTGCGTGGTAATCCTAATACTTCGGCGAAACAAAACATGTTTGAGATAAATAATCATAAAATACAAAGGCTCCGGTTAACCATTCCTATTAAATTATTTATTAACATAAATATAAATAAAGTATAAATAAAAGGAAAGTATACTTGACCACTTTTGGCATTAATTTGATTTACTACTATACCATGTATTGTTGCATATAATGATTCTTGACTAATTAGATCGGTGTGCTTACTAATTTATTATTATTTATACTTAATATACTTAAGACTAATGTGAAAACGTCAATTGTTAAGTATAATCGATATTTGTCATAGATATATGTAAATCACTTAGTATAGGTAAATCTATACTTAATAAATCTCTTATTTCAAATTGAGTTAAGATTCCGTGATTTCTTTATTTAAATTAGTATAAACTTAAAGTATTCATATTATACTTTAAGTTTTTACTTATAGGCCTTAAAAAATAAATACACGGCTGAGTCAGAGTTTACCTGCTTTGTTTACTTCTATATCCCTTACTTTTCTTGTGACATATTTCATAGAAGCTTATTTCATAGAACTACTACCATAGAAGCCTAGACCACGTCGCCCTTTATCCCTTACTTTTACTTAGCGAACCCTATTTCATAGAATCCTATTTCATAGAACCTATTTTCATAGAAGCCTGCGAAAGGATCAGAAGTAAGACAGGTTTGCTTCAGAAGACCAGCGCTGGCTGGCCGGCTGACAACTGGCCAGCCGCCTTAGCAAAGTAAGCAGCCAAGAGTCACGACCAGAACCCCTCCTCATTACTTAGCGAAACCAGCTGCACTTTGTCGTACTGGCGTAGCCGGCTTACCAATGACTAGCAAATCGACTAAGTATCTTTTTTACTACAGCTCGCGTCCGCAATTAGTGGTGATAGCACTAACTACATGGCCATTAAGTATATTATCTAGTGAATTTATCTAATAATGTTGATATAAAAAGACGAGATACAAATAAACTTACTATTCTTGGTAATACATATTTCGAAAATACGTAAGTAAGTAATACAATTATAGCAAAAGCAAATGTTACTTCGTTAATAAAATAAAAAGGTACTAATTGAGGCATGGTTTTATTATTATAATATTAAAATACTTCTAAATTTAACAGTATTAATGTTTAATATTAAACTAGAAGAGGGTGAGGAATTGAACCTGCTAGTTTCGAGCTTTAGCTTGCGCAGCCGTAAAACTATGAAAAGATTTAGAAACTATAAATTAAATTAACCACAGAGTAATGTAAACTATCTAATATTAAGGATATATTCAAGTATTACAGTAAATAAAACTAGTATAAATAATAATGTAAATTCTCTTTTTGTATCAAATATATTTTCTTCAAAGAATTGGTAGAAAGAACCTCCAAATGTAATTCTATTAAACATATATATAGTATATGCAGCAGAGAATACTATAGATGTAGAACCTAATACACCTAATAAAGGTAATTTTTCTACCATACCATAAAGAGACATAAATTCTCCTATAAAATTTAATGTTAAAGGAGCTCCACAATTACCTAATGATAGTATAAAGAATAATATAGAGAATAAAGGCATAAGTTGAGCTATACCTCTATATAAGTATATCATTCTAGTTCCTGATCTATCGTATAATATACCTCCGGCACATATAAATAAACCACTAGATACAAATCCGTGAGCTAATCCTAAAGTAATACTTCCTTCTATACCTTGAATTGTGTTACTAAATGCACCTATTAAATATACAGCTGCATGAGATACAGAACTATAGGCGATTAATTCTTTAACATCTACAGTTCTTAATGTACTAAAGCTTGCATATATTATAGTAATAACACCAATAGTATAAACTATGAAAGTAAGATCTAATGTAGCTTCAGGTAATACAGGTAAAATTAATCTAAATATACCGTATAAACTTAATTTTAATACAATACCAGCTAATATAATACTTCCCCCTAAAGGTGATTCAACATGAGCTTTTAATAGTCAATTATTTAAAAATATTGTAGGTGTTTTTACAGCGAATGCTAAAAAGATAGCACCAAATAATATAAGTTGAGTAGTATAATCAAAGTTTGTTTTAAATAACGCATCAAAATCTGTTGTACCCATTATAGAATACATAGCGCAAATAGCTAATATAGAATAAAAGTCATATTACTGCATATATATGAAAATAATAACTTATGTACTTATTACTAGATCCAAATAAACCTATTAATAAAAATGAGGTTAAAATACTGAAAAATATAACAAAGTAATACGTATATCTGATACTAAGAAACGAGTAATATAATAATATTTCCTAAGTATTAATCGTTTAAATAAAATTTAACATTTCTTTAATGATTTCAATTAAATGTTAATAATGGGTATTATTCTTAATTTATTTAATAATACAAAATATATGAAAATACCGTCTAGCCCTAAATAAATATCAATAATTAGACATTATAATGTTCTTACGTACAATTAGATGGTTGTACTTGAATTGAAAATATTAAACAATAAAAGATAAATCATTTAAATTTACTAATGCTATTTTTTTATAAAAATATTTACATTATAATTGGTATTATATGAGAGTCAAACTAAGATATAATAAATATACCTATAATTGGAATAATAAGTAAAGGTTAGAAACATAATAAATTTAAATTTTCATCTAATTTTAAAAATCATACAATATCATAATAAGAAAATATGAGTGTAATTAATCAATGAAATCAGAACAATATTCAGCACGCAGCGAATAAGCATATTGAATTTAACGACGTACGTATACCTTTTTACGTACACGTACACAATAAGTAAGCTGATTATTGGACCAACCTTACTATATGACTGTAGCGAGCCAAAGCAAAAATAAATAAACAGTATTCCATACTAGCCGCTTCACTAAATGAGCTGGTGTACAGACTTCGGAGTGACTTGTTTTTGACCATGGCTGCTGCAGCTGTACAGAAACCGAAATAAGAAGGTTAGCTTACTTTACCATTAGCAATAGCTTAAACAGCAGGACTACTAAACATAACAAATAAGCAAATAGTTAATCCCACCATCTGAATCCATAATATAAGGAGCATCTCGTGATTGTTAATCACACCATGGATATAATATCAGGCGTATACAGTAGATTGTTTTCCAATACATAATCTAAAGGTGACTATTTTGGCATCCAATTTTTGGAAGATTTTATTATTCATATGATGATAAGGGACGTTTATTAGATTGATCCATAGTTAGATGAGGATTGAGCACTATGGTTAGAATTTTGATCCTGACTGTTATGTGAATTTTCATCATTAGTATCGCCCAGATAATATTGAATGCAATGTATCTGAAAATTCTCGACGACTCTCTTCCTTATTACTACGTACCGAAGGAGAAGATCTAACAGAAGGAGTACCAGGGGCGGCGTCTGAAGTGAATCATACGCTAACGAGAAGAATTGACAAATCCATGCGCTAAAAAGCACGGTCAATATTTCACCATCAGCCTCTTCTTTTATTTACAGGATAATCCCTCTCCATACCTTGGATTCCATAATCTATAATTTAGATTGTTTTCTTTTTTATCTTCCTTGATACGAGATGAAACCTGAATTTGCTTTCCGCGTCTTTAGATATTTATTAGTAACTTCTCTGATGCTACTCGTTGTGGCTGTATAGAATACTTATTTTTATATCTTTCTAAAACATTTCAGTGTTTCACTGTTCTCTGACAATTCATTTCAATCGCTTCATGGATACCTGGGTGTTTAAGGGTTTAGTGTTGTCCCTTAATGCTATATCCTCTAGATCTTGTTTACAAGATTTTTTAGTGAATACTTCTGATGTAGAAAAATTTTATAAAATTTTACAAATTTTTTTCTACATTTTCGATTTTGATTTTAGAACATTCGATTTGTTATTTTTATGATTTAACTATTCATTTAAATTCACAACTTTAGCTCGGCAAAATTGCCGATTTTAACTTTAAAACTTAAGCCACGGAATTTTTTTGCCGGCAAGAAGTCCTGCGCGTTATTATGTTGGCGCTTGCCGCCGCGGTATTTGCTGTGTTGTGTTTGCCGGCACGATTTGCCAAATGTTAACCCATTTATCCTGTTATGCCACTGCTGGCGTTCCTGTACTTATCAGAGCTTATACCGACTACGTCATCTGCGTGGGCGTAGTCTCTACGTAGAGCAAACAAAGATAAATAAGTACTCTTTTAAACCTACTACGTATACATAGTCTAAACGTAACAATATATACATATTTACTGTGCTTGTATAAAAAATATAATATATATTATAATTATATTTATTACAAAGATATCAATCATATAAGTAGAAAGGTAATAATATAATAAAAGCAAAATAATAAAGGTAATAATACTGTTATGATTGACATTAATTAGTCAAAACGTATTCTAGAGATAGAGCTCTTATAGCTAAATATGAAAACTAAAAGAGAACTTTTAATACCTAAAATAAGACTATATATGGGCTTCACTTTCAGCAAAAGTACTAACAATATTTTTCATGCTATTATATTCTGCAGACGACACTCAATCTATATCAAATACATAAGCTCCTAAATTATTTATAAGAAGTTAAATCAATATAATAGATTAAATCCTAATAAATAACCACCTAAAAACAGTATACTTGTTAATATACACATTAATAAAATACTACCATATTCAGCTAAGAAAGAAAAAACTAGATATAACTGCAGCGTGTTCTGTCTGCAATCCACAACTGATTCAGTTAATACCTCTGCAAATCAATCAGACTCTATTAGTTTCTGCTACAGAACTATAAAAAATATTAAGAAAATGAAGCCTAGGCAATACTAGTCATACAGCTTTTTGAGCTTGTATATTTATATTTAAATTAAGACTACTAGTTATCATGATAATTAAAAGTATAGCTGAACTTAAAACAATTCATAACTAATTAATTGGGCTGTACTTCTAAGAGAGCCTAGCATATTTACTGTACTTCATCCGCTAATAAAATACCGTAAGTAGCTAATGATGAAACAGCTAACCATATATAATATACCTAACTCTAAGTCATTTAAGTTAAACCTGGTCATAAGGTATAACTCATAATAATAAAGAGAAAGCTAAATAACAACTAGATTACAAGAAAAAATAATATAGTATTAGCTTGTGTAGGTGCAACATATTCTTTTAAAATTAATTTTAAAGCATCCGCAAAAGCTTGTAATAATCCATAATAACCTACAGCATTTGGCCCTAATCTTCTTTGCATACTTGCCATAGTTTTTCTTTCGGCTACTGTATGACTCTGCTAATAAAGCAGGCAACATTAATAAGATTACCTCTAATACAGATAAAAGAGTTGAAGTATAATACATTTATTTGTTAAAATAAGGATTTTGTATTATAATTACTTAATAATAAATTTATTAAAGCATTATATAAATAAATAATCCATAAAAATATTCCTAAAAAATTAGGCGTTAAATTTTTTCATTAGTATATTAACCTAACATAATCCTATTTAAAAGGGAGTACTAGTACGTAGTACGTAGTACGTAGTACGTAGTACGTAGTAGTACGGCTGGTTTATCCCTTCTTTTACTTTGTTACAAAGTAAGGGATAAAACAACCCGGCAGGCTTCTAGCTTTGCGTAGCCGAAATTTTAAGCTAAGTATACGTGCCGACTGAATCTCTTACCTGGATTTATCTCATTCAGATTCGAACTAAAATCAGAATATTAGAAGTATTCTGCTCTACCATTGAGCTAATGAGACTTTTAGCTGTTAGACTAAATTTTAATATTTAAAGGCTTGCTTCGCCAGCCTTAAATTATTAATATATTAATACTCCACTTTGTAATAGGTAAAAATACAAAAGCATGAGGTTTAGGTGGACTACTTAATGCTCATTCTAAACTAGGATAACTTCTGTTTAAAGAGCTTGTAAAGTATCAGCAATATTGTACAGATAATCAGGATTTCTGCTTGCAACTTTTCCTTCTACTAATTGTTTGTATACTACGTATAAGAATAATCATGCAGCTACTACGCTAACAATAGAACCAAAACTACTAATTAAATTTCATCCTGCAAAAGCATCAGGGTAGTCACTAATACGTCTAGGCATTCCTTGTAATCCTAAGAAATGTTATTGAGAAAAGATATTTAATTAACCCCTATAAATAAAACTCAGAATTGAATTTTAGCTAAAGTGATGTTATAATTTGAACCTAATATTTTAGGTATTCAGTAGTATCAACCACTAAACATTGCAAAAACAGCTCCCATACTTAAAACGTAGTGGAAATGCTTTATTTTAATTTACCGCAGGTGCAGACTTGCTTCGCCCTTGGCAGCCAGTATTATATATTTGAAATTGAAGATTAAATTTAAAATGAATCAACAGGAGAACTAGGTAAAGAATCAACAGAAGAACTGGGAAAAGAATCACTGTCATTTAGTAGATTCGAGAGTTCAAAATCCCTTAGTTCTGTATTGATTTTTACGAGCAATTCTATCCTTGGTTATAACTGTCTATATTGTCTAAAATAGGAATAGGAAACCCATCTAATCTAGATGCACCTATGCAAGAGGTTTTTCCATATCTAGTTTATTAATGACGTTATAAATAGTTCTAGTTTCTGTTGAATTTCTAACGCTTCAGTTTGCTCACCATATACTAGTGACATTATTACGTACTAACTGATACAATACCATAATATACCTGTAACCCATACTTGCTTTTAATGTTCGGTATAACTTATTTTCTCCTCATCCCCCGGACGTTTATAATACTATTATACAATATGTAAGATAATTTAAAGCCTTAGTAAACATATACATATAAACCCTAATCCCATAGACAATAAAATTATAAAACCTAATTTAACATATATACTAATGTTAAATTGAGCTATTATTAATATGGGATTTTATATACATACCAAACACTAAATAAACAAAAAAAAAATCTTTAATCAATAATAAATAATATTCAGTAGCCCTGGAAGGGCTGGACAAGCTTCATTTAATCAAAAAATGAACCAACAAAGTAATAAAAAGAATCAAAATATGCATAAAGCCAAAATATTATTAGTTTTATTTAATACTTAAAATTTAACTTTATATATATTTTGGCTTTTTGGACTATATCTTTATCTGTAATAAATATACTATTTATCATTCTGGGACTCCTCCTTTCCCTGTAGCAGAGGATCGAGTGAGGCCACACAAAATATTTTTTACAAAAGGAATTTTATATCATAATGGATTTTCATATTTAATTCAATCAATTATAAAGCTTGAATATATTTTGTGCTCTACTATATGTTTAGGATATGTTTTGTATTTTCTAATTTCTATAAAAGATTTAATCTTAGTTACTCTATAAAATTTAATATCGATATGATCTATTATGCATAAAATAATCATATATAAATAGCATATTATTAACATTTTGAAATTTAAATGCGATAGATATAAACTTTTTATTTAATCCTGAACTTGAAGATTTATTACGTTTAATAATAAAGAGCTTGCAATTTAATACAGTATTATCAAAGTTTGTTAGATGTGTATTCATTATATTGGAATTCTAAATTACATTCTATTCTATTTCCTGAATAATTAAATACTATAGAACCGTCAGTATCTATTAAACATGCATAATATGAATCATATAATTACTATATTACTACATTAATACAATATAATCCATATTGTATAAAGAACAACTGCAAAACCAGTACTAAGTCTGATTAATCCATTAATACGTTCTAAAATATATTTCATATCTGGTGCTCGAGATACTATATATATTGAATAAGGTTTATTTTTATCTGTTCTAATTCTACCTATATGTAAATAATTTTGTATGCGTGTTAAAATTCTAATATCTCTGTTATGCAATTTATTTTATTTGTTTGCATTCTTGTTTATGGCGCTGCTGCTTTGCAGCGCTCGTAGAATTTATTCTAATATCAAGGCTGCCATCTCCATCTATTATACCTGCGAATCAATTTCAAAATTTATACTCTTCAATTAACATCGAATATTGACGTGTAGTCTCTGAGAATCCTTTACAGTTTTTCTGCTGATTGTGTATTCATAAGTTGTGAACTTATTGCAATATTGTTATTTTGACTATTTAAAGAAAATATTCTTACTAACATCTAATTTATAAAGATAAGTAGTATAATGAAAGTAAACAATATGCAGATAATAAGTTTCAGCATATGATCAGTTGCAACTCGTCATAAAGAAGATGCCTATTCAGGCCCATTTGAGCTACTACGTATTAAAAAATTATCGTGAAGCTATATCAAGAGATGCGTTATAATGAAACCCACACTTACGAACAAAAATTTAAGAGCTTTAGCTTGCGCAGCCATCATTTAATCTTTCATAGCTAAGTAATAACAACTATTCATAGCTACCTCCTATTTTAACTTTATTTTTTGTTATTACTATAAAGCATATTTAAAACTTCTGTTGACCGTTACTCCTTCATATTTACACAAGAAATTTTTATTAATATCATACACAAATACTGCTTTTTTAATATGACTGTTATTATTTATATTTAATATTAATTCGTCACACTCTTTTAAAGTTCAATTAGCTATAACAGGGGTATCTTCTATATTATAAGGCAGGTGGTAAAATACCATTCTCCTCTAAATATGGTTTGCTCTTTTATAGCTTCAACAATTGTGGAATGATTTGATTGAATTAATTTAGTTAAAGTTGAAACAAGAAAGGGAAAATAACTATGCATTCTTTAAAAGAATTATAAACATAAACAGGGTAAGCTGATTTAGCTTCTATAATTCTTACTATACTCTGTCGAATGACTTTTGTTGTAAAAGGATTACTTTCACCCGTTAAAGCTTTTGATATTAAACTCTTAGTTATATCACTATGAACCCTGTAGTATAGCTAATTTAGATAATTGTTTAGTCTCTTCTGTATGTTTATAACCTAAAGAAGAATAACTATGTTTAATACGTTATAATAAAGGCATCATTGACGTTATATGTAAGTTTCTCTAACCGTTCTAAGTATTTGGGTTCTACATATTCTAAAATATGTAGAGTAAAATTAGATTGATCATATTTAAGTAGAGCTTTTACAATGGGCATATTTGCATTTTGTCTAGCTTTTAAAAAGTATTATTAAGATAGTTTTCATTCTAAACTAAATTAATAGAACTACCTACATAAAATGACCATTTATATTATTTATTAAACAGTAAACTTCTGATCTCTTTTTTAGTTGTATTAATATAGAAAGTCTATCTTGTTTTTAAATTAACATGGGCTCCGCCAGCCCTTTAAGGGAGGCTGGGCTCCGCCAGCCACTAAATTTTGAATATTATATTCTTTATTATTAGTAGAGTAACGTAGACAATATTATTCTTAAAATTAAAACTATTATAGGAATGATTTAATAAATTATTATTTCATGGACTATATCTTTCGTAAATAAATCACGAGGATCACGTGTAGTCTCTGAGGATCTACTAAGATTATTAAATACCCGTTGGTTTCCTGCTGATTGTTCAAAATTATACATTTTTACTGAACTTAAGAATCCTAGTAGTATAATTTGTCAGAACTTCCTTTATCATTGATCTTTAAAGGGAGAGCTAAGTGGTTTATTAACCCTCCTATTAACAAATACAAATCCTAATGAATAACATGAAGAGGTTAATTTTATAGATCCTCCGTATGGTGTAGCTAAATGTGAGAATATTTTAATTCCTGTAGGAACTTATTAAATTAAGTAGCAATAATAAAGTATGCTCTTGTATCTACGTCCTAAACCAACTGTATACATATGATGCAAAACTGTTAATAAATATTTTGCATATTTACCCATACAAGGCGCAAGCTTGTAACCTTCGCCGACCCCAAAGGGTAGAAGAGTATGCTTCTTTCACAAAAATATCGGACTATATCTTCATCTTTTGGGCCTTTCTGTTTATTTGCTATGTATTTAAATTGATTTGTTTTGTAAAGTTCTTACTTGTGATAATCATACTGAATTAATCTAATTTATTAGACACTTGGTTATGAGCAATTAATCAACTTTTTCAAAAAGAAAGAGCTTTTAGTTTGTAATGAAATAACTAAAGTATGCTATTACATCATTTAACACTTTCAGTCGTACTTCTTTTCTTGATACACATCATCAGTACAGATCTTAATGTTACTTTTCCAAATCAAGTAAATTCATTATATTTTATTTAGTATAAAAATATCTTTTTGGTCTAATATATAACACATTTACTATAACATGACCTAATATATATCTAGAGTTTCCTGTAATGAAATGCATTAAAACATCCTTAGCATCAGTAAACTAGGATAATCTAGCCATCCTGTAGTGTAACCGAAACAGGAATATTGTTCGACTTTATAGTTTCAGAACCAAAACGGTCTTAAAGCATTAACTCATAGAGCTAGTTGCTTTATTCTATAGTTTTGAGCTAAAATTTCCATTAAATAAAAAAGCTAAAAGTAATATATGTGAAGATTATCAACCATTCATCTAAAAACCATTGTTTTTTGTTAGCTCCGCCTGCCTGCGAAGCAAGACTTTTCCTGGCTTCGCGGAAATGTTTAACTACACCAATGTTAAATTTGTGTTATATTTTGCAAGTATATCACTTTCTTTTTGAGTAAGAACAAAACGCACTCTTTACCTTCATCGCAGTTTTGATAGCTCCAATATATGCAAAACCGATAATCGAATTCATTAACCTTCTAGAAGATGGTTTTATCTTTCAATAATAGATTCTATTATGTAAGAAAAGCGAAAAAAGATGTTTTGCGTATAGTCTCTCGAGACTACACTCTGTTTGTTATCTTTTTTAACCAGAAATTGAAGCTTATTTCACAAGATCTACGGGGACAGATTTATCTTCTTGATTGCATTAATAACCTAATTGATTTTTACCACAAAATTTTAAATTAACCTAAACTGACAACATGTAATTAATTATATTCCTTATATCACTATAAGGTGAAGCCATCAATATACAACTTCAAACTATGATCCTAATATTTAATGACAATACTTTAGCATGACTTAAGTTTTAGAATTTGACCATCTTTAATCCATTAATTTCACGCAGCAGGCATACTTATTAAGCAAGCAGCGACAGCAGTATTGAAGACTGACCTAATATGCGACCATATGCTATGTACAAAACATAATTCGAATGATTTTACTAAGTCTACGGAAAGTATTCGTGAACTAAACTGCTATGAAAGGTGCTAACACAACTCTTATCAAATCAACAAATCTAATCATCTCCAATGCATCAATCAGGACCTGTTTGTTCATCCGTCCTTCTACCATTTCACTGGGATTTTCTACCGTGGGAAACTAAAATTGTTTTATATTTTATTTCTTATCTAAAATTCTAACATCTTCTATGTTTTCTTTTATTCAGCTCTCTCTTTCTCTTGATCTTTCATTATTTTTATCAATATTCTTTTTTATTTCTTTATTTCTTCTTCTTCTTTTTAAAAACTTAGGTAAGTTTTCAAACCCCTGGCTTACCTATATCTACTTTTTATCGAAATATACTACTGGTTTTAGTTTATCAGGTTATATGCTTCTAAAACCTCAAAACTTCCATTATGGTCTTAACTTCTGATTTTATCTTCTTATCAATGTGTTATTTAATAAATTTCATCACTGTACTGGTTCATTTATCTTGTGATGTTTTATGATCTATTAACACCCTCAATTTTTTCTTGTTTATCATTCAATGTCTTTATCTTTAGCGGATGATAAAAAAGTTTTAGATAAAACAGACGCCTGCTGGCTAGCCTCCAATGATGAAAATTATCCTTTTTGGTTAATAATTTATCTTCAATAACTTAACTTCTATAATCCTCAATTCTTGTTTTATAGTCTAGCTTAGCAAGAATTCGTTCAATATCTACAAGATTAAAAGAATTTTTGAAAATGATCTAGCTATAATAAACATATTGGATATTTATTAGAATTAACGCTTAATATATATAAAGTTGAACGTTTATTCTTTTTATTAAAGTGAATTTTAAAAATACTGTAGCAGTATGTATATATAAATAATGGTGTCACATAGGAGTGTCTCTATAATCAGTAACTTCATAATACATTGATTATTAAAATTAAAACCAATAATGTATCGTAAAAGTTGTGGAATTGAAAGGGATTTTTGGTCCTTTCTATCTCGTCAATCTACTTCTTTTTGCATTAACATTATTTGGTTCGAAAAAAAGGTGGGTTGTCTCCCCCTTCTCTAGTTCTGATCCCTTACTGATCACTGTTAAACATAGCAAAATAAGCAACGAGGATCGAAACGTATCAGAAGTCAGTACAGTTCTAAATTCAAGCCCAGACTTGTGACCCAGGCTCTTTTAATATAAGAATTATTGGTCTTCCAATAATTTATATTAATAATGGAAATTATATGAATTATTCTAAAGGGACACTCGAGTCCTTAGCTTACAATAAGATGTACTACTGAGGATTGCATATAAAGAGATATTTCTGCTATAGCAACTTTTATCTCGATAACCATCTCCAACCTAGCTTAATCTTAGATACAAGATTATACGATTATATAAAGGTCGAAACATTTTGTCGTTTACTGTATACTCTACAGTTTACAACGAAAAGCAGCAAGCAAACGGCAGGGATACGTTGACTTTACGGCGAAGCAACGGCGAAGCAAAAAAAAAGAATATAAAATTGAAATATATCGTGATAAGTAGTACCTAGTACGTAGCTTGAGCGAAAAATAATAAATAAGAAAGAGAATAATAAATAAAGAATAATAAATAAGAGAATAATAAATAAGAAAGAGAAAATTATAAATAAGAGATTAATAAATAAAAGAATAAAACAAGGTAGGCTCAAAAATTATAAAAAATTGTATAGAGATTTAGAAAAGTAATCCAGTGCTTCTTTATTTCTTTATTTCTTTATTTCTTTATTTCTTTATTCCTTTATTTCTTTATTTCTTTATTTCATTGAAATAAAAATAAAAACATAAAATAAACAAACAGTAAAATGCTTTTTTGTATTTAAGCCGCATAATAACTGTCACTTTAGGATGTCAGTATGCAATCTAAACCACTAGATCTAGCTATCTTAATTATTTAATAATTATTAATAAATTTAGTTAATAATTAACCTCTTTCAAGGCTACTTAGAGTATACCTTAAATACAGAGAATTTTCTGTATCCAGTACCGTCTACTCGTTGCTCTTTTATCTCATACTTCTGGTGAATCATGCTGTGAATAGGAACTTCAGATCCGCGATTATTGCTTTATATTTGGTAGTTATAATTAAGTTTATACTATATACACATTACTGCAAGGCTTCTCAAAGTTACCTTTGATTGTTAGTACTTAATTCTTTAGGGCTTCCCCGGAGTTTGATACTGACGAACTTAATAGAAACTTGCTAAAGGTTTCTTAAATTCCTATGTAACCAAATATAGATTTATTTGAGTTAGCTGAAATAGTTGTACTTATTATGCAAGCCAAGGTATAATTAGAATGTACACTTCTGGGTGCTACATTTTTTTATTGGCTTTGCTTCGCTAGAAGTAATAAAAATGTGTGGACCATATCTTTCAACATAAAGTTTATTCATAATTATTTCATTTATTCATAAGGTATCTCCAGCTTTTAGATAATAAGAAGATCCTGAAGGTGCAATATGAGCTTTCATAGCCTTCAATTCATAAAATTTGGTATTAAATGCAATCTATTCTTTTTGCTTCATTCTTGAAGGTATTTTCAAAATAATTAATTAAATTAAGTATATCTTCTTTAGTAACATATCATTTAAAAGAACCATGCCCACCTCTATCTATATAAACATAACGCCTCCAAACAATTCAACTAAAGGTGTAAGAATTTCAAGAATCATGACCCGCTGAAATAGATAGTTGTCAATTAGAACTATTTATAGTAATTGTTCCATCTGCATCAAAAAATCCCGATAATCAACCGTTATCTACAGTTAATTTATTAGGATAATTTAAGGTTATGTCATATTTAACACAAATATAATTTAATTGTATTAATCTAATAGGGGTTTCTTATGTTATTTACATCATTAATACTTTAATAAGCCTTCTTTATTATGTAATCTATACCTTAATGCACTAAGACCGGATCTTAATTTAATTGAACCACAGCAATATTTTTTAGTTTACAGCTCATTCATCTCTTATATCCATGGTAATTTCTAAGCTTGCATAACCTTTCTTAGATAATGAAAAACAACCATCACCGTCTATTAATCCGGCTAATCATTGCACTTTAATCAAATGTTTGTAAGGTTATTGTTAATTATAAATTGATCTTATGTTTAGCAAACGTATGGCCTCTGAAGTTCCTACTAGCGTGCTAAGCGCATTTGGTTACTTGCGAATTATCGTAAATTTTCAGGATTTTACTATAGCGGTATGTAATACGGAGCAGGTACAACTTATGCTAATAGTACCTAATAAATATAAAACGACTCCTCAACTTATAGTTTGTTACGATAGTGCTAAAACAAGACTGTTGACCGAAGAATCAGAAAAGATGTTGGTATAATATAGGATCACCTCCACCAGCTGTTTCAAGAATGATGTATTAAAATTTCTATCTGGGAAGACCATAGTAATTCCTGCAAGTACAGGTAAAAGATAATAATAATAATACAGCTGTTATAACTACAGCTCATCCAAATAAAGCTAGACTGTACTAATCTTATTTCAGTGTTCTCATATTTACAGCATAGTAATAAAGTTTATAGATCCTAATAAACTACTTACTCCTGATAAATGTAAAGCAAATATAGCTAAGTCAGCACTAGGTCCACTATAACTGTAATCCTGATAAAGGAGGATATAAAGTTCAACCTATACCTACTCATAGCTATACAGGCAGAGAATACTAATAGTATTAAACTAGGTGGTAATAATTAGAAACTTATATTTATTTAATCTAGAAGCCATATCAGACACACCTACCATTAAAGGCATTAGGAAATTCATTTAATTGTAATCGTTAAATTACATTTTGGACTATATCTTCATCAATTATTAATGGAGTATAACGTCGTCTCTGAGGATCCTAAATAAAAGTATATTTTATTTTGGTTTCCTGCGGATTATCCATTGTTATTTTTATTAGCTTTAAGGGTTATGTACATTTAGAATACTAAATCTGATTTTCTTCTCTATAATAAAACTTTAGGAACTTCCCGCATATAGTTATATAATAAGAGAGAGATATTACTATCTACACGGCAATTTCTTCATCTAAACTTTAACTATCTATAGTATCTAAGTGAGAAAAATCAAATTGTTTACGATTATTGTTAAATTGATCTTTAATTTTTTTTGGATTTCCTTTATACTTTCAGCTGTTAAAGGTTTACCATTACGTAATTGAATTTGTTCAACTACATATTTTCAATCTTTATACGCTAAACGTTTTGAAGAATATAAAGGATAACGATCAAAAAGTATTCTATAATTTTACATGACTTTCTGAATTGTGGGATAATATACAAAAGCATAAAGATTTCTCTTTTTGTTCTCTAGATCTAGAGTATAAATTAACCTTTAGATATCAGCTATTTTATCTAGTATTTCAAAATATGTCTACATAGGCTATTGAAACATCTCTATGGTAATTTTGTCTTAACTCTATGGAAAAAAGCTTGCCTCTTTTTTGAAGTAACCACTCCTTTTTCTTTCTATCCGTTAAAGTTATACTAAAATTCCCGTCCCCGTCTGTAAACCCTGCTAATCAACTATTACTGTCTATAGGGATAAATCTAAGTCTAAATGTTTAATATCTGTATGCATATTATCATTGTATCAAGTGATGGCACGGTGTAATGCTTCTATCTTAGGTGTACGCATATAACCATTTCTTGTCTTCAGTTATTTTTATAGCATCTCTATTTTGAATACTTCATAACACACAACCTTGATTTTCTTTTTTATAGACTTTACCTGCTTGAATAATAGATGCTAATTTTTTCAGCTAAAGGGCTGTCATTTAAACTAAAGACAATAATTATTTTAGGTGTATTTTTTAGCACGTTCACCCCTCATGAACAGCAAATGAACCGTCCGCTTCAATTAATCCTGCTAAATATGGACCTAAACGTAACAAATTTAAATTATTTTTCTCACTTATTATTATTACCTCTGCAAGAATGTAATGTAGTTAAAAGTTTGTAATTCATTTACAAAACCTCTATTAATGCTGGCATAACCATGAAGAATATCATTAATATAGCGTGTGCTGTTATTATACTATTATATAATTGGGTTATCTGAAATATATTGAACTCCCGGTCACTTAATTCATCTTATTAATACAGAAAAAGCTGTCCAAATATTTGAAAATAAACAAAAATTAAATACAAATATTTCCTATATCTT
Source organism: Colletotrichum brevisporum (assembly GCA_030770045.1). Taxonomy (NCBI): domain Eukaryota; kingdom Fungi; phylum Ascomycota; class Sordariomycetes; order Glomerellales; family Glomerellaceae; genus Colletotrichum; species Colletotrichum brevisporum. Next base: position 107,957 of record JAUGSI010000014.1, read on the forward strand.
TAGCATTAGTAGATAAGAATCATCTTTCAACACCCATAGATATCGAGGATGTTAACCTATTATACTGCTCATCTTCCCTTTCTTTCATAAAAACAAATCTTTTCTAATTACTATGTTGTTATTAGTAGTAACTAGCGGATATCATCACTTCTGAATTTATTATTTCTAATAAATTTTATAACAACAAGTTGTAGTAAAGAAATGTAGTAGGGGAAATTAGTGTGTACTTGTAAATTTACGGAGGAATCGAACCTCAAATAAGTAACCATTTACTTCATAATCTATTCCGGTGCCATTTACTTCATAATCCATAACGGCTTTTTTGAACTATACCAGCTCCGCTTCTCCATAATTTAATCGCGTAAATTGGACAATCATAGGCGTAACGATGTAAGGGAGGGTCCCTTAGTTCTGATCTCTTATTAACCTTTGCCCCTTGCTTTTATTTATCACCCTTACCCGGAAGGAGGGATAAATAAAACTTACTATTTTTTAATATATTGTAGTATATTATGGTTTTTAATATATTGTACTATCATATGCAACGTAAAGTAATAAAAATGCCATCATTAAAAAAATAATATGGCTTCGGAAAGAGCAAATCCTAAGATAGCATATGAAAATAATTGACCTCTTAATGAAGGATTTCTTGCTACACCTAAAATTAAAGCTCCGAAAACTACTCCTATTCCTACACCTGCTCCTATTAACCCTGTTGTAGCTAAACCTGTACCGATTATTTTGCAACTTGTATCATTGAATTATATATATATAATTACATATTTATTAGTGTTATAAAGCGTTACTTTATTACTATTAATATTAGTAATTTTATTTTAATTTTTAGGTAAACCACGAATTAGTACTGAATAAGTTAAAGTAACTTATTCCAAGGATAACTTATATGCTGATATACCTTATTTAAAGCTTGCATAGCCTTAATAAAAGGAATATTCGCTATATTTCTATAGAACTTATAATTTATAACGGCTCTTCTGCTTGTCTGCTGCTAGCCTCGCCTCAGTACCCTCCCTACTTCGTAGCTTCTGAGTTTGTGAGCTTCTTATTTCATAAGAGCTTATTTCTTTGCAGCTTGTACGAAGCCGAAATAAAAGTAGCCAAAACCTATTTGATATTTCGGCTTCGCTAAGTAGCGAGAAATGGGCTCACATGGTATAATCAAATTTGGTTTGCTTTTTTCTTTTTTTTTCTTTTTTTTCTTTTTCTTTTTTCTTTATCTTCTTGCTGGCTACGCAGTACTGCAGTACCACGCAGTACGCAGTACGCAGTACGCAGTAGTCAGCCTTCTTAATTATTATCATCGGTTTTATTTGCGAAGTCACTTTTGACCGTAAAGTGTTAAAATACTAATTGAAAATAATATAAACTAAAGAATAAATCTAAGTTTTGAAGGAAAGAATAGTATACGGATGTGTATGCAATAAATCTATTAATATGAATAAGGCATAATTTGTAATAACACCGGCATTCAGGCTAGATATAATTTTACTAATCTTAATTAATTTTTCTAGACCAAAGGGCCTAAAAGTTCTATACTACCTTTATCTAAAATTTTCGTGAACGATACCTCTATGTTTAGAATGATCACTATAAATTTATTATAGAAATATTCAACTAAAAAATACTTCGGTTAAAGAATCATAAATAGAATGACCTAAATTAGATAGTACTAAAACTGTTTATTAATTGGAAATTCTGAATAAATTATAGCTATAGCTGTAAATGATACTGTAAAGAACAAAGGCAATAACTTAAATGTAGTAGGTACCATTCAATCTATTAATATTTCATGTGGGTGTGAATAAATATACTATTATCTGTAAAGAATCCTGAACCTAAACCTATAAAATATTTTAGTAATATAACCAAAATATATAAGAAATAGCTAATACTACTAAAGGTAAGCTTAAGAATATGTCACCTTCATGTGCATGTTTATAAGAAACTATATTTCAGTAAAGTTAACGAAAGTAAGATATAGAACTTTTACAGAATATAAAGTAAAGTAAATATTGCACCTATAACAGCAATAACGTAAACAGCTATACTGCTAAAGTAATATTGTCCATAAAGCGGATTCTAATAAAGTCTTTACTATAAAATCCAGTCGCAAAATGGAAAAGCACATAAACTAAGACTTACTATTAATATAACAGAATAAGTTAATGGTAAGAATGCTCCTAACCCTCCATATTTTCTTAATCTTGGTTATCCGCTACCGCATGAATAACTGCACCTGCACCTAGAATAATAATCCTTTATAGAAAGCATGATTAACTTCAATGAAATAAAGCTATATTATAAGAAGATAAACCTATTGCAATTACCATCATACCTAATTGGCTCATAGTAGAGTAGCAATGATTTTTATATCTTGTTGGGTAAACCTACAAGAGAACTAAATACTGTAGTTATTGCACCTAATCATAGACATATTAATAATACAGTTGAACTATATTCGATTAAAGGAGATGAACGTATTCATCGTATACTCCTGCGGTTACCATAGTAACTGCGTGAATTAAAGCGAAAGTAAGGTGTAGGCAAAAATGTTGATTTTCATTATGTACTTTTTTATTGTACGTATACGATGAAAATACTCAATAACTTCCGTTATTGTTCGGACTATATCTTCAATTAATTGATAAGTTTAGTAGCCCAGAGGCTCAAGTATATAATAATTACCTTAAGGTCTTAGATGTTTTTTATCTTTAACTAGTCTTAATTTTTAATCATCTTTTATGAAATTTCTAAATTTTGATTTTTAATGGATAATTTTAAATATATTAATTTTATTTATTTTAAAATTACTACTGTATTGTATCCATTATAACTTTTAACATGAGTAATATAACCATTGATTTTCTCAGCTAAGTCTTTACTAAATCCTATATCATCATTCTTTTGCCCGGGGCACGATATAACATATCTTACAGTTGTTATAGTTTGACTGATTGGCTTATAGATACTGAAGTAGAAGAAGTAAAACAACCTTCGCATCAGTAAATCCTGATAATCATGCATTATTTAAAGTTAACTCATGTTTATCTTCTATACAATGTATATTTGTTTTATATACTTTGTTAAAGCATCAACTCTTATACTTTAAATTGATTTAATTTATAGCTAGTTACAATATTACCATTAAATATTTGAATTAATTAAGATATTTTTTATCCTCTATAATGATGATTTTATTTACTTTATCTTGTACAGATGCGGATCCGAATCCTAATTCCTTCTTTATATAAACAGTATTTAGGCATCCACACTAGATTATTGTGATTTTAAACTCTAAATACCCATCTTTATTTACAATAAAGGATCCATCTCCTTCGGTAAAACCTATAAATCATCATTTAAACTTATCATTTATATTAATTGCTTCACATGTAGTCTCTGAGGAGCCTTCAATTTTTAGGAAGTTTCCTGCGGATTGTCCCTCTTCTTGGATTTTGCCGAAGTCTACTAAACAGACGGAGGGACCAAGTAAAACAGGATGTTCCTGCCTAGTGAAGTTTAAGGAGAGCCCTATTTAACAAACCCTCCATAGCCATAGGTAATCAAATATGAAGACCTACTTGAGAACTTTTGGCCATAGCACCTATTAATAAACATATACCTATTATAGTTACAATATTTTCATTAATATAAGGACTTAATGAGAATACTGTTGTATAATCTAAATTTCCTAAAGATCATAATATAGCAAACATACCTATAGTTAAAAGACAATCCCCAACTCTATTAGTCAAGAAAGCAGACATAGAACTTTGATTAGCTGCTATTCTAGTAAATCAAAAACTAACTAAAAGGTATGAACAAACCCCAACACCTTCTCATCTCTTCTAGCTTATTATTAAATAATTATTAGCTATTCACAAGTATTATCATCATAAAAGTAAACAAGCTTAAATAACTAAAAAAAATCTTTGATTGTAGGGATCTTACTCTCCTTATTGAGTATAAATGAACTAAAGAGCTAATTATTAAGACGAAAAATTCATAGATACATTAAACTATCAAATTGAAAGCTTCAAACAATATAGTAGTTCACTATTTAATCAAGGAAACAGATGTAAATATACAGGGCTATTGTTAAATCCTACTTCTAAAAACGCTATAATAGCTAAAGTTGTTGTAATTATTATGCCAAAATATTCAAAAAACGTGCTCCACTATCTCTACTTTTCTTCCGAAAAATCCTGAAACTATTGATCCTAATAAGGGTAATAAAATTAATAGCAATACATTATTTATATTCTATTGCTATACTTCCTCTTAATCTATAAAAGCAACTAAAATACCTAAACCTATTGCAAGTTTCAGCTCCTGCAATAACTATAATATATATAGCATAAGTTTGCCTATTATATCATCCATGTTGATAGAACTTATCAATATTAAAAATGTTATAGATAATAACATTATTTCTATGAAATAAGCATTAATATGATATTTTTTCTATTAAATACCACGAATCCTAAGATTCCTATTAAAAAAAGTATTAAAGTTAAACTCATATATTATATTTATTTATCTCAAATTATTCGGGTACAATATCTTAAATTTATATTATAAATAAATATATTTTAATAATAAATAATTAAAAATATAATATTTAAGGGTACATGAGACTCGAACTCACATCTTAGCGGCCAACAATGTCTTCTTTACCATTAAGATAATACCCTTTTTACTTTTACTATACTCCCTTAGCGAAGCATATTTCAGCTTAAATAAGCTACGCCAAACAAGCCGAAATAAAACAAGCTGCGAAGCCGTCCATTACTGCGATTTCACTCCTGGCAAAGCTGGGTATGGCATACTTCCTGTGAAGTATGCCAACATGGCGAAAATAAAATTATTGAAGGCAACTCCCTATTGTACGTATCCCCTCTTGTGTGGCGAAGCATGCAAGAGTGCGAAACAAGAGTGCTGGCGAAGCACTGCAAGAATGGATACGAATTTTCTATATTTATATAATTTCATCAAAAAACTTGGATCATCATGTATACAAGTTGTAGATTCAATTTAATGACGAAATCAATGACGGAGTTCCTTTAGTAAGAGTACCGCTATCGCTCACTCTAGCTGCTAGTAATTCCCATCATTCATATAGTTTTGACGAACTAGATGAGGAAGGATACGCCTCCTCCATCCGGACCACTCGGTCCACCTCCACTGAAGAAATCCACTCGGTCCACCTTTACCACCATTGCTATCATCGTCATCTGAATCTGAGATATCTTGACGTTTGTTAGAAGGCAATTCAGTGTTAGAGTGTTTTCTTTTAAGTGGAGAACTTTGTGGGCCAACTCCCAAGAAACCATCATTCAAAGTTGACATTGAATCTGTAGCACTGGTTGAATACACTTCCTGCCCCCCGATCATTTTGACTACTTGTAGGATTCCCCCTCCAGGAATAGAATTACTAGTATTGCTAGTAACTCCTCTTGTTATTCACGACTGATAAGGGTTGGTTTTTGAAGTAGAACTAGAACCAGCTGTAGATCCTACAGCTACACTAGAAGTGCTAGAAGTATTTTCTTCTCTTCCTGCTCTTTCTGCCTTGAATTTGGCATTTTTAGCAATAAGATCACTGTTCTGTCTAGTATGCTGTGACATATAGATAGCATTTGCTATAATATATCCACTATAGGATATCAATCCCGTTTAAATGATAGCAGCCCTTTGCTCTCGGAGTTAAATTAGACGGTTGACCGCTATTTTGACCTGAAGACTGTTGACTTTGCAGTTTGACTACCTTGACCTTGAACAGTTGATTGCCCCATGTTACCGTTATTTGAATTTCCCTACCCCGTTATTAATGTTTTATTTCCGTACCTCCTTCTTACCTTCGTCTGAGCTAACTAGTGTTTGAACTAGGTTGTCTGTCTTCAAAACCTTCCTCATCACTATTTTCTAATCGCCTTCTTCAGGTGATGTCATATACTTTACTATATATGTAGGTATAGACTTTTCCTCTAACCTTAAAACTTCCCTAGGTTTACTTTTACCCTGACCCTTCTTCAAAAGATCGCTTACCAATTTTTTTCCTAAACGTCGCAATAGTCTATTTAATAATTTTATAAATAACTTTACATTACATATAATATTATACTTTAAATACCTTAATTTTTTTAGCTTTAAAAAAAATTTTATATTGCTATAGATATAGTTAACCATATATCCTACAGCAATACTAAGATAATGAAACAAAGACATGTCTACATTTACCACTTTAACCATAATAATATGGATTAAAATTAGGATATGTTATTACAATTGGTATTATTCCTATTGCGATAAAAGTCAGACAAAAAACCCTTTAAACTTACCGATTGTATTACAATAGGCATAAGAAAGAATGCAAATTCTGTTCAGAACATTGTCATAGAACACCCCAGGTCTGTTAATGTAGCAGAAACTTGATTTAATCTTCCTGGGTATGCATCACATTTTATTCCTAAAGCTGGCAAAAATGAATGTATGTATCTTCTCAGCTATTCTCAAATCTAATATTATCTTCCGGCACGATAACTCTGTTATCTACTTCTAACATTCTTAAGAATATTGTTCTAAGTCGGAATCTGTTTGATATATGAATCAAATTCTATAAATTCTTCACTACCATCTAAAAATCGTTGATAACTTCAATATCATTGATAGTATCACTACTGAAATAGTCATTGAAGGATCATTAACTAAATAAACTAAATATAATAATTTAAATGAAGGGAATGCAATTAATATTAATATAACTGCAGGAGTTATAGTTCATATTAATTCAATTAAAGTTCCGTGATTTAAGTATTTATGAGCTATAGGTGATTTTGTTTCTATTAGCGGCTATCTTTACTAGAGAATAAAACTCATCCTGACAATCAAATTAATACTAAATAATACATTATATTGTCATGTAATTCGACTAATCCTTCCATTTGAGGTGTACTATCTTGAAATAAATACCTCTTCATGTGGAGCATCCAAATGATAAATTAACTTTCTCTTATCAAATTCATATTTCATCTAAAATTTGTATTTTTCTTAATAGAAAGACAATATATTTACGGTGCTCGTTACTCGTACCTAGTAGCTCTAGCTCTTGTGATTGCGATTGCGATTGCTGGCTGCTACTAAACCGTAGTTCGTAGCGGTTGACTTATGATTCTGATTACTTACTCTGTACTCTACATTTTATGCTCGTAGTCTGTAGTCGTACTCTATACTCCGTACTCCATACTCTGTACTCCGTACTCCGTACTCCGTACTCCGTACAGAGTAAAATATAAAACAAGAAGTCTGTTAAGATAAGTCAAAAATAATATATTTATACCTACTCCTGTACCTAATAAACTTGTTATAGTAAACCTTAAAACAATGTGATGATTATTATTGGCTTACTTGTTTATCCCTTACAAAGGCAAAGGGATTGCAAGGTCCACCTCCACCTGAAAATCCACTAGCCCTTACCTTTATTGTTCTCATCATTGATCTGAATCTATGAGATATCTTAACGTTTGTTAGAAGGCAATTCAGTGTTAGAGTATTTTCTTTTAAGAGCTCTATCTGGTGAGAAGTTGAAAGAAGTTTCATTGCTTAACTTACAATTTTGTAAAGTAGAGACAACAAAATATAAAAATGATTGGTAACAACTTGATTTCCTCATTGCTCAGTAGTGCCCCTTAGCATTCTCTAATTCATCTAGTTTTTTAGATATGTTTCGCGGCTAATATATTTATCTTTAAGCTGTTTCAATAAAAGATTCTTTAGCCTTTGTTGTTGATCTTCTAACTTATATAAATTCTGATATATATCTTTAACTTTCTGATATTCACCATATTGGTATTTTCTTAACCACATAAGGTACCGTTTACGAATATCAGGATCATCAAATCTTCTAGCACTTCAGGGGTACACCCATATTTACCGAAACCATGAAATTCACCTGAATTCTCAGGACTTAAATTAAGATTATTATTCGATATAACCAAACCGCCGACCACCTCTAGTTTGACTAGTACCCGAATTATCACCACTAGCTGTAGCATTGATAACAGAACTACCACTACCTGTAGGATTAGTATTAGACTACCACTACCTGTAGGATTTGTAGTATCCGAATTACCACTACCTGTATTAAAGAGCGGGCTACCAGCCTGATTAGGGCCAGCCCCATTCATAGTCATAACCAAATTAATACAACCTTCTTCTACTATACCCTTAAGCCCTAATCTAATAATTAACGCTATAACAAAACCCTGCAATAATATATTCATTGAATTCTGTAGGCTCTAAGCTAAAGAATGTTATAATCATCAGCTGCAAATATTGATTAAACCTACTATAATTAAAACGAAAAATCCGACCAATAGGTTAGCTATTTAAAATGTTTTAAAATTAATTTTTCCATCATATTTTATATTAAAATGAGGTTTGATTATTTTACCGTAAAGGATAATGATTACCTCTGACATTATCCTCCCGGTTAGTATGTAGATAATTCTACCTATCTCAACCCCTAGCTTCGCCAGGAGTTGTGTGGATCCTCACAGTCACGCCGAAACAGTTTACTACTTTACTTCCCCCTCAGAAACACTTTCAAAAAATTTTCGTAGTAACGGCACAAAACTGAAAACTTTATCGAAAAGCTTATTCTGAAGCCGCCAGAGAATATTTTATATATACCCCTGGCATTGAGCATATTATAGATTCAAAAGAGACACTACAACTAGTAAATTTACAACCGTTCTACACATACAAATGCTATTAACTAAGATCTTAAAAAGTTAAACAACTACCATTAGAGTAGTCGACGAACTTACCCTATTCGTAAGGGATGGGATAGTTGCCTTTACCCCCTCCTTTAATCCTTAAAGTTGTATAAATACAATACCAGATTATAATCTGCTATCGTAAATATACATCAATAACATTTCTAAGGAAACTATAATATTGAATGGCCCTTCTGCTAAAATGTTTTTTTAAAAAAAATAAAAAAAAAATTATATTATTTTTTTGCTTATTTCATAGTAGCCAAACTCTACTTATTTATCCCTTTAAATAAAGAGGATCATAAGTATCAAAGAAATAAAAACCAAACCCAAAGCCTACTTCGTTACTTCGTTACTTCGTTACTTGATTCGCCCAATTGCCATTAACCTTCGTTAACTTCTGGCTCCTTCAGCTAAATAAAAACTAAGTATCTTATCGATGTCTAAGGCTAAGTGGTACTGTCAACCATTATCTGGGCTTACTCCTAATCCTTGCTACTTAGTTTTGATCCCCTGTGCTTGTTAGCGAAGCGCGAAACCGAAATAGGCTTCGCGCTTCTTTGCGAAGCATGCGAAGCCGAAATAAAAGAGAATAAATAAGTCGGATAGAGAGTTGCCTAGGTTAGGAATCTGTGGATTCGAACCAATATCGTAATGATTAAAAGTCATATGTATTACCATTATACTAAAACCCCTTTTCTGAGGATCATGGAGGAATCGAACCCTCTTACCAAGTTATGATCAAAGTGCAGACCATCTACATCACAATCTTTTTTATTTCCTAAAACGAAGTATTCTTGGCTACGCAGAAGTAGGCTAAAAATATATTTATTATAAAAACGCCATATCTTTTCTGATAGAGTTATATACAATATTAGATAAATTGCTTAGCTTCGCTGATGGTACAGAAAATATTATTTTGAGAATAAGTATTAACAAAAGAATTTGATTTATATGAGTCAATTACAGATTGTCTACTATCTATTTTTCAATACATTTTGCTAATTCAAAAACAAATCCTACTACAGTAATAATACCAGTAAAAATAAGTACTACAATTAATCCATATATACCATTATCGTATTCACACTAACACCAAAAGGATATATAACTAAAATTTCTAAATCTAATAGTAAATAAACTAAAGCAAAAATAAAAATTTTATACCAAATTGAGTTCTATTTTGTCTAAAACTATGAAACCCATTCAAATATACTATATTTTTCTTGATACGTTTAAACCAAATTTATCATGTTTATAAATTAATACATTGATTTTAAACTATTTTCTATTCGTATTCATCTTATTGTTACGGATTTCTTTTATTTTATTTAATCCTTCTAAGGTTAGTAAATTTATTTTCCATTAATCTTGTTATTTCACTAAAATCTGATAGGTCTAAATTTTTATTACCTATTAAAGGATATTTAGTAAAAAAAGGAATAATGATATCTTTTATACTAGAAAAATTAGTTACTTTAAAATCAATAGTACCTCTAGAATCTAAACTTGTATTACCACACCCTAAATATTCTATTAAACTTTTTATTAGAGACTCATCTCTAATACTTTGAGTTAATATAAAACTCAATTTAACTGCTTCACCTAATTTAGATGTTTTATTCTTAAAAATAACAACACTAAAACAACCCTCTGCTTCTACAAACCCTGACAATCAATAAGGATTCATTATTTGAGGTTCTTGTACTTCAGGTCTTAAAACAGTAGCAATATTGGGGAAAGCAATACTTAAATCATTATTAGAGCTTGCGCCACCATTATTTATTACAGCCTTTAAAGCTACAAGTTCTAATAATCCATCTTTAGTAAGATGGCCTTTATTTTTTATTAAATTATGGGCTAATTTAAATAACTTATAATCTGATTGTTTTTTTGTAATTAATGGGTATTTATCAAAATGATTGATTATAATATCTAAACCTGCTAAAGATTCAACACGATATTGTGCAGAGTCCTTAGACATATAGAATACGCTACCTGTGCCGAAAAATTCTTTAATGTTATTTAATAACATTATATCTTTTTTATGTAAACTTATTACAAATCTACAAGCTACACGTCAACCAGATTTATATTTATTATCTCTTATTATAGTTAATATAAAAGAACCTTCACCATCTACAAAACCATGGAAATATAGGATTTAATTTAGGTTCTAAGGTACTAAAATTTCTTTTAAATTTATAAAATTAGAAGGTTTGGTATGATAACTTCTTTCGAAGCCCACTAGAGTATACCTTAACATTGAGTAAATTTTCGGCGAAGCCTGCTTCGCACATCATCAATGTAACTGCAAGTCTACTCGTTGCTCTTTTACAACAGTACTTTACTTACTATTGACTTAGATCCGCGATATCCCATTGCGTTTCACTCATCTCTTGGCTTGTTACTATACCTGAGTAATTACTAAGCCACCTATATATTTTCATATATGGCTTAGTACCAAGAACTTGCAAAGTCCCGAATTTGGCAGTTTATCCCAATATAATGATTTCCCCGAATCAAAGTTTAGGATTATGAGAATACATAAAATTAAGAACTAAGAAAAGAAAAGTTAAAATAAGTACGAAAACAAAAAAGTCATACTAGTCATTAATAATTAAATAAAATTTGTACCAATATGGTACCCATGCTTAATCATTCATTATTTATAAATATAAATAATAATATTACTAAAGTAATAACAGAAATAACAAAAGCCATAGGACTAGCTATAACTATATTATTATGTTTAAACTCTAAAGATTTAATAAAATTATTATATTTATCATAAATATTTCCATATAAAGTTAAATTTTCTAATAAAGGATTAACATATTGTGGTGTATAAAAGAAAATTTCTTTAAATAGTTAAATAATATACTCCACCAACAACACTAGTTAAAATAGCAATTAAAGTTATAAATATATATCCTTTATCTAAAGCTACTTCTAAAACCATTTGTTTTCCAAAGAATCCTACCATAGGCGGTATTCCCATAAAAGAAAATATTGTAATGGCAAAACAAAGCTAATATACGAAGGATTTTATATAAAAATAACCTCTTAATTGATTAACTAACTGCGAACGAATTATTTTTATCTAAAAAGTCTTATTATTTCTTATTATTAGTTATATAACGATGAAGAAAATCCTATAGCTATTAATATAATAAAGGCATTTAAATTACTTATAGTATTGTGTTAAATAAAATATGAAAGCTTGAGTAGATTCTATACTTGAAATACCTAAAGCTAATAACATATAACCAACATGAGATATAGCTATAAGCAATAATCTTTTATATTGATGTGTTAAACCTACAACTGTTGCCACCATAATTAATGAAAAATAATGAACTTATTATTAAGCTAAATGTTTAATTAACATCTTGTCCTGCGAAGGAAGAATAAAAGTTATTACTTGTATAGTAAGCTAATTCTAATAAATATTAATATAGATATTTTAGCTACTAGGCTACAAATGTTGTAACTATAGTAGGTATAGCGTCATAGACATCAGGAGATCAGAAATGGAAAGGAGCTGCACTAATTTTAAATAAAAATCCTATACTAAATACTAATAAAGCAAAATTTATATAATAAGGTTGATATCAGTAAGTAGAGCTAGCCCCATCACTAATATCACTTATACTATTAATAACATATAAACCGTCTAAGTTAGTAGTACCTGAATGTGCATATAATAAAGCTGTTCCTAGTAATATAAAACATGAACTTAATCCACCTAATAAGAAATAAATTAAACCTCCTGTAGTAGATAATTCAGAATTTCTATATATTGTACTTAATATATACAGATATAACTTTAACAATTCTATTGAAAGAAATATAGTACAAATGTTGTTGATATTAAGAAAACTACTGCCTATAATAATAAATAATAATATTAAAGGATATTCCACTATTTTAAATGTTCTCCAACTTTATTTATAATTTTTATTACCGTAATAAATAAATTTGATAGAAAATAATATTCGATTTAAAAGAAGAATATTCAAGATACTCTATACTTTTCTAGGGTGAAAACTTGTTAATTGTATAATTAATATACTAATAAAATATATAAAAATATAGGAAAATTTGAGTAATATTAGTAATATGAAGTAAACCTCCATGTAACCCTATTCCGTTACTTACTAAAGATAAGCTTAATGTATCTTGTAAAATACAATAGACTAAAGCTATAACTAGCTACCTCTCGTTAGAAAGAGTATAGAAATATCTTCAAATCTTAAAGTAACGGCATTAGAAAGAAGAATAAAAAGTATTGAAGTAATTATCATGTTAAATTTTTATAATCAGAAGGAAAAATCGAATTCCCATTTTAATTTATAATTTAAAAATGGCTAGCTACTTTATTTCGGCTTCTTAGCGAAGCATATTTCATAGAAGCCGAAATAAGAAGTAAGGAAAAAATTATAAGATAAACGTTTTAACCACTTAAACTATACTAATTTTAATTTATATATATGACAATACTTTTTCTGCAGCTTTACCTATTGACGAAGTGACAGTAAGGGGTGCTAACTTCTGATCCCTTATCCATTAGTTCTAATCCCTTATCCTTTAGTTCTAATCCCTGTGCTTCTGTGCACAAAAGCACAGAAGCACAGAAGCACATAAGCAAGGGATAAAGGAGGCAAGTAGTCGGGAAAGCTGCCATAAGTACGCTTATACCCTCCTAACCTGTAAAGGCTAGGAATAACCAGGAGGGAAAATCGAATTCCCATTTTTAATGCATGAAATTAAAGTTTTAACCAATTAAACTATCCGGGTTTTATGCTTTGCAGCTTTTGGCTACTTTTATTTCGGCTTCTTAGCGAAGAAACATATTTCATAGAAGCCGAAATAAGAAATAAGCTTCACCTTATTCACGAAGATAAGGTGGGCTCTCGTTTGAACAGGGAACATACTGTACCACAAACAGTCGATCTACCAATTGAACTATATCCACCTTATGTTGGAGTGGTTCGAACACTCAATAGTAAATACCAAAAATTTATGACTTACCCATTAGTCTACAACATAATTTAATAAAATTGAACCCGAATTGAACGGATAAGATACTATAATATCGAACAGTCTAAGCTATTCATGTTTACCAATTTCATCACCACCTTATTAATGCTCGAGATAAGACTTGAACTTATAACCTAAATAGCTTCAATATTTCGCTCATTAATTGAGCTTCACGAGCTTAAAATGGGACATCAGAATCGAACCTGAAATGTTGATATGCAAATCAAAATCTTACCAGTTAAACTATATCCCCTATTATTAAAAAAAGTCATACCAGTTAAAGGATCCCTTGGTAAAGGGGATATTACATCAATTTAAAAGTCTTCCTTGTCTTTTTTTTTTGTTTCAATTTTTACAGCTGCCATGTGACAGACAACTAAAACATTTGCGAGCTTACAGCCTGTGTTCTACACTGCCGAATCTGTCCCGCCTTACCCTTATTACTGTATACTGTGTACTGTCTATACTATGAAAATGGGCAGGGGATATGCATTCCCCCCCCCGCAAACATCTTGTACTACTCAGGCTTTTACTAATTTGTATCTATATATTTCATCTTTCCTTTCGTACGATCTCACTTTTTCACTTATCAGGCTTGCATACTTAAAATGTATGTAAATAGTTAGTCTACATACCCCCCGATCCCCGATCCAGATCCACCTGTACAAGCTGTACTTACAGTAAGATCCGTACTACCTTTAATTAGTTGCTCAGAAACAGTACGCACTAATTCCCATGGGTAATAATAGAGTGTAAGAACCCTGATATTTATCCGAAGAACGACTCGAACGTTCAAAATCATCAGTATTGTTCACGATACCTGTCTACCTATTCCAACACTCGATTTGAATAAGGCTAAAGTGAGTTGAACACTTATGATTGCCATCATGAGCAGTATACTTTACTAATTCGGCTATAGCCTCTATTATTTGTGGATAAAGTTGCACCTATATATTTAATCGTGAGTCAAATATGTTACTATTACATCAATCCGCTTAGACTTAGACTAGGCGGGGTTTGAACCCGCGTATGTAGCATTGAAAAGAGCTATGTCTTTACCACTTGACTACTAATCCTCCTTAACCAGTGCAAATATGCGCTTGCGTCTACCGATTACAAAACAATTGCCTTCTTCTTCTTAGGCTTGTAACTATCGGCGAGCTTCCTAATAAATAGGGACCCACTTTAGTGATAATCCGTTTACTTGAGCTTTAGCTAGCGCAATAACTCCACGTTTTGGAGAAAGGGATTATTATTGATGGCGCAAGCTCAACAACGAACCACAAACCCAGAGGGTTAAACCCAGAAGGTTAGTGGTTCATTTTGACTGTTAATTGGCGCGGATATTGGTTGGCTTCCCTATTTATGTGAGAGCTACTAATAAATGTAAGATATATTAATAAATAGGTGTATTTAAAATTAGTACTTTATCTCTTGGCATCGCCTCCTTTCCAAACAAAGCCTATTGCAACATTACATTGCCGTAATATTGTACGTGAATGAAATATCTTAAGGTAAAGCTTCGTGCCTATATGCTTTCAGCACTTATCTTTAACTAACTTAGCTTTCCTGCCATGCCTATATATGATGCTCGCTATACGTAATATTACTATTAATTGCACGACACCTCCTGCAATTCCCATATGGAATACACATTTTGTGAAATTTTCATAGACATTGAAGGCAACACATCAATATTAAAACTACGCCTTAGAATTAAAGTTAAAAAATACAAGTGATACAATTATTTAACTTTAAATTCGTGTATTCAAGCACACCATATTTTATATATATATATAAAATATAGAAGAAATATGGTCGTATAAACAACAGGTAAACCAGAGGTTAACAATTAATATAACTAACTTACAGCTAAGTTTTTCCTGTTCCTTTCGTACAGTTTAAAAATCCTTATTTTATTCAAGTTATCTAGAAGATAAAAACCATACTGTCTCCGCGTATTTAACCCAGCTCATGTAACTTTTTAATCGACAGACAGTCGTACCCTACATAGTTTCTGCATCCATGAGGATAAGTTAAGCCGACATCAAGGTGTAACCGCGCACTCATTTTGCACTCTTGCGCGATTGGCCTCATTATACATGTTATCTGTCTGAAAATTTATTCCATTTTCTGAAATAGTTCGTTCTCTTAATTTTTATTGAAACTTGCCCCATAACTTATCTAGTGCTTCTGATAATGCATACCATTTATTTTCCCACACTTACTCAACCTTTTACTGCAAAGATCCTACACGACGTTTTGATTAATTATAATGAATAAATTACATTAGGTTTATAATAACCTCTGCATGTAACTTTCATAGATAAACCTTTAAAAGAAGAATCTATATTTTTTAATCCTCCTTTTCATTTAAATTTAAATACAGATCTATCTGCTCTATTACGTTTTGGTTAATCTTCCTTTAACTTCTAATCTTACACCTCTAATTTTATGTTAATAGAATTAAATATTATATTTGAGATATTGTTTTCCTACTTCAGAAGCGCTGGCTAAATAATTTTTTTTTTAATAGTGAATTTAAGGATCTCGCTACATAAATTAAGCTTACGTAGTGAACTCATCCCTAATTTCTTAGCGAAGCCAATGACACAATGGAGCCAATAAAATTTAAGATTTTCTTTAATATAGAAACTAAACTTAAATTTGGATATTTATTTACTAATGAGAACTAATTCTAGGTTCATTAGTAGACTTTTTCATGTATTCTATTAACTAGGTAATTTAGCTACTTTTAATAAACTATCCATTACATTTATAACATTAAAAGATTTAGGTTTTCTGTTTTAAACTTAATATTTCAGTAAAAAATCCGGATGAAAAGCCACAGATTTTAAATTTATAATATTAAATTATATATATTATTAAATATTCCAGATAAGATATTACTTAATTTATGTAGAAAGTATTTCTTTCAAATTTAAATTTATTAAGATAATAGTTTAATTGGTATTTTCTTAATAAATCTAATTTATCAAAATATGAATTTTTAAAATGTCTACTTAAGTATAATCATATATAGAATTAAAACATGGTAAAGATTCAGTTAAAAATTTATCCGAAAAATCAAGTTTTAGATTTACCTTCCTGTTACCTGTAATGCTATATTATTTACTAATTTAGCAGGCAAAGCAGGAGCATTCACGTTCTGCTTTGGTACAAAGTAAGGGAGCATTTCCTCCTTACTTTCTAAGAGAACAAACCTCTAATTTTCTGTTTTAATCCTTTTTTAAAGAAAAATTTAAGACTTTGTTTCTCAAAATTTAGATAATTTTACATAACTTTTATAAACCTGATTTTTTTCTGTATTTAGAGTATATAAAGTTATTATAGTTTTCGAACTCGTATGTTTTGTTTTTATTTTCTTCCCATAGATTTTTTTTAATAATGAACTTCTTGTTTTAGGAGATATAAAATTTGACCCTCTAAGTTTTATTATCTGCAAAATGTAAATTAAAATAACTTCTGATTACTTTATTTGCATTTATATTATCTATAAGGTAAATTTTGCATATTTTTTATAATATGAATATACCTAGTGTTTTTTCATTCTTTAGATACAGGAGGTAAAATATTTTACTACACCTGAATCAGCCGATTTAATATTAAAGGTGTTAATTTAAACTCATTATTTAAATTAGAACGAAAAATATTTGCTAGCGAAGCCCGCGAAGCAGCTTGCGAAGCAGGCTGGGGCTGACTGGCTGGCGACGTAGTCGCAGAGGCCAAACTTTCAATATTTATAACTTTACCTTCATAAAAATAAATCTTATTTCTTTTATCTTTTTTATAAGTGTGTATGGTAATAAAAATATTTGGGTGTTAAAAAGTTATTGTTAGCATAACTCACCTTATAGTCGTTGAACGATTTTATCTTATATAATTATGCCAAAGATAAATTTCGCTTCAAATCTATTATCTCGTGGTCTGAAATTAATAAACAATATTATCAATTAGAGCTCTCTACGACTTAATCGCTGGCATACTTCC
The DNA here is from genome assembly GCA_030770045.1 of Colletotrichum brevisporum. NCBI lineage: Eukaryota > Fungi > Ascomycota > Sordariomycetes > Glomerellales > Glomerellaceae > Colletotrichum > Colletotrichum brevisporum. Next base: position 125,809 of record JAUGSI010000014.1, read on the forward strand.
TTCATACCTTTTGCGGCTTGTTTCATTTCGGCTTCGCATGCTTCGCAAAGAAGCGCGAAGCATATTTCATAAAGCCGAAGGAAATAGCCTTCGCTGCTTCGCTAAGTACGAATTCACGAACTACGAAGTCCAGAGGCTTAAAATATTGAGGATAAGCAATATCGCGTAGCTTTCAAATATCCAAGATCTTCTCCTTTTTGCATCTTGTGATCCTACTCTTACCTTTTTATAACTGCAAGATTAATTTGTTAAATCGACGGTAAAAGGCACAATTAAACCGTTGACTTTTCAGAAGTATTTATCATTATTATTAAGAGGGACCTTGGTCCTCCTTAATAACAAAAAAACATTGAGTGAAGACGAAGCGAGAATCTCATATTTTTATTATACCTTTATACTATAGTGAAAATCGTACCTGTAAAATTTCCATCCCTATCTGTCAGGGTAGATAAAGATAATCTTACGAAGATTAAATGGTAAAACTACATAAAACCACAAACAACTTTATAAGAGCGGGGGGGTTAGCCCCATAGCTATAACAAATCATTAGACACTCCTTTTACTCTTTAAGGGGTCCATACCCTACAACTGTCAACGATATATTCATTTGCAATCCTTTCTTATAAAGTAACCTTTATAAGTTAGACTGCACGTATTATTAAGATCGACCCAAATATGGTGTGAAAATAAAGGATTTTCATTTTATTAATCAATGTACCTTATCATCTAAAATTTAATCCACCATACTATAAGTAGTAACAGTAAAGCTGCATAGGGTCTTCTCGTGCTAGAGGTAAACTGTATCTGGGTTATTCCAATTTCACTGAGTCAATCATAGAGACAGCTATTTGTATCGTTACATCATTCCTTGCAAGACCGCATTTAACGGCCAAGGCATTTCGCTACCTTAGGACCCTCACGTTAAGGCCGCCATTGACCGGGGGTTCCTTCAATTCCAAATTTTTTAATAATTTAGTTACATCCGTTAACCAGCCGGGATCGGGCAGACATCACACACTCAATACTTCGATTGTTGATCTTCTAGCAAAATGCATGTTTTAATTAAACAGTCGTACAACATCATTTTATGCTTCTTCCTCTACCCTACATTCGAGCATTCGAGCACTCCTTATCAGAAGTTACGGAATTAATTGCCGGTTCCTTTATGATTGTTAGCTCATTACGCCTTCGTATTCTCTACTAGCTTTCTTGTTTTAGTTTCCTGATGCCGGTTACAATTTCTTCGGTTAGAGCTGAGAATAAATATTTACTAGCTTTCAGCACACTGCCACTTACGGTGTTGCTCACCAGTAATCACTCATCGTTAAAACCTTTCGGTAGTCTTACCACCCGTATACAACATGATGCATATATGGGATGCGTCACAGCCATCTATACATAAAATAGTTTTACATATAAACCTACAGGTGATAATTGCTATATAACTTAGAGGCCGTTCTAATTGAAATCCATGGCGGAATCTCCGCCGGACCTTCCCGATAGCTTTTTGGCTACCTGGGCTTCCCATCATGCGTTTTCTTATTGTTACTCATGTCACCATTCTCACTTGAATTGTTTGTTATATATTATACTGAAATATATTTAATTAAATTCAACGTTCTGCTACTTACCAAATTACTACATATACGGAATCCTGAAATAACTTAAGATATCTTTATTGCGAAATACGGCTTATAAAGGTAGTTAAGTATATTTAACGTAAAGTCAAATATGGACAATACATTCGTAGTTAGTAATATATTAAGCATATTTATGGATTTGGTGTATTGAGCATATTTTTACCTGTATATAGATATAGTAAATATGGACAGTTTCGGTATATTGTTTAGATCCGTTAAATTTTCGATGCTTTTAAAACTTAACAAGCGCTCTATTACTACGAGATCTTCAAAAATTAATGCTAAACCCATCTTGTCGACTTTAATAAAAACTTTCTTAATTTCCACTTAACTAAACGATTTTGGAACCATAACTACTTGTTCTGGGCTGTTTCCCTTTTGACATACAACCTTATCACTCTATGTCTGATAATTCAAGATCCATCTTTGCCATTCCGAGTCTACATACTCACCGATAGAACCTTCACGATCCCCCGATATATACAAATCAACATGTTGTTTTAGGCACAGTTATGACCATAAAATTAAAACATCTTGTCTGAGATTTCAATTCTGTACCTGCTAAGATGTAACTCAAATTGCCTATTATTATAGGTTTCGCAGAAAACCAGCTATCCCTGGTCAGTGTTGTCTTTCACTACCTACCATAATTCTTCGGATATCTTTACAACGATAACCCGTTCGGACTCTAATAGTGGTTATATACACGAC